>PVJA010000493.1:0-23322 GCA_004027025.1 Myocastor coypus
TTAGATTTGGCAAAAATGTTTCTTCATCTATAAAAAGAACAGCGTTACATAAGTAGGAATAATTAACAGTAATAAGTTGGAATATTAACAAAATTTCACTGTAGTATAATATAAAACAAAAATGCTATGTTTCCAAATGTTAATTAAAATGGTTAGGTGCCCAGTTTCTCTAACAGGAGTCCTCCCCTAAAGTGTAGTCCACATGTGATGAAAGCAGAGGAAGTCTCAAGTTTGAAAGATAAGTAGGACAAAAACTAGCATTTTATGAATGACTTCCCTGGTTTATGAGACAAAACTCAGAGAAAGGCTGTAAATAAAGACTGGTGATGTCATTACTCAGCAACACAAGGCACTGAGAAGCCAAAGAAACATGATACATGTTTGTCTTTGAGAAGGACCTTAAAATATCATGTAAACTCTTTACCATCTATAACTCAGTGGACAGTGTGGATGGAGTTTATTTATATAATCTATGGCGATTTGTCACTACCATGAGTATTTCAGATGTAGATATTATTTAATAGAAGTATAAAATATCAGTAGATAATAGGTAGCTATATCTATGTTTTTTTGTTATTTTTAAATAGACCACTAAAGGTGTGTGCATGCAAATTTAATCATATTTTATGCCAAATTTAAATTGTTTGACTAATGTGATTAATAAGAACAATAGTAAGTTTATACAGACATTAAAGCTGTTTTGTACACAGAAAGTTCAAATGGTACTTAAATTAATATCAGTCAAAATTCCATCAAAATTCTCCCCATTTAATAGTAGAATCCTGCTACTTTCCCAGATACTACAGTAATGACCAGCCAGGTTTTAAACACATGCTTGGCTATGGGACAGCTGTCCAGCAAAGTGTGGAAGCAACTGTGTGAAAAATGTTAATCAGTTCTCACTTTGCTGCCCATGACCCCTGCACACACTGCCAAGGAGATAAGCCCCTCTTCCAAATACATGCTACCCAAAAGAACACACACAATAAGCCCCTCTTTGGAGCAAACTGCCACTGTCCCAGCTGTTCTCCTCCACTGGAATTGAGGCAGGAATGTGCATTCCTAAGGGTCGGTGGATCTGCCAGCACTTTTAATGATAAGGACCGTTGAACTAGCAAACAAAAGGGAAGAAAGTAGAATTTTATTGAGGATTGTTACTAATGTTCCTAGAATTCCATACCTAATAGATGTAGGAATTTAAAGTAGTTTTTCTTCACATACCCAGTGGAAGGTAAATTAAATAATATACTAGTTTCTGATATGTTACTGTGTGACTATTGTTCCTGCACTCACCTAAGTTCTTGAGTTACCTCTTCCCATCCTAGTTCTAAGCCTCTTTAACTCATTTTGGAATAAGCCAAAAAGAAACAAAATCATAAATTCTAAATTGAGCACTAAAAACAGAACTTCATTGATTAAATATGAAAGGAAGCATCTTTAGCAAAACGAAAGCCAAGCTTTTAAATCTTCACTGAACATTGGTTAATCTTAAACTGTCTTGGCACTAGTTTCTTCATAAGATTTAGCATATCAGGTGTTTACAGACTAAATAGTAGAAGAGCTCCAAGTACACTGTGTCATTTAATGTCAATGAGCTAACCCTGTTTCTTTGGCTGTATGCTTAGCAATTGAAATCATCTCTATAAAAGTGCTCAGTATGTGACAATTAAGAAGCATACTTGCAGAAGACACAAGTTCATTTTTTAAAAAGACCATCTGTTTCTTGGTATGCTACTTGCGCAGGTTTCCCTTTCATCTTTCACCTTCTTTAAGGAAAAAAAAAATCCACAGCTTTCTAAAGCTTTGATAGTATTTCATTCTCAGGTTTTATACACTGTTCATTCTCTGGATTTCCAGCTGTGGTTTTACCAGCATCCTCACAAGATCATTTTAAACCCACAGTAATCTTAGAATGGGAAAATAGGGGAATCTTTTTCCATCTCATACTGGTTTTCTTTCAGCAAGCTGACAATTACTGTCAGCAACCAGTCATAATGGTAAGAGTAGTGGTGGTGGTAGTGACTGATTAATATTTGCAAGTTAACAGTAAAATAAATTCAGATTTTATAAAGTAAATGGCTATTAGTTTCTTTCAAGAGTCTCTAGGGAAGGATAGAAATTCTCTGACAGATTGTAAATAGAATTCTTACCCCAAAATTTGTGGTGGATATGTCTTACTGACACACCTTTGCTCATAATGAAAAGCTAAGTGTTTGGTGTATATAGGTTCACATTCTGAAGAACTTTTTATTCAGAAAACAAACTTCTTTAACCATGTATGTTTCAGGTACTTTCTCATTCAATCGAGTCTGAAGGGGAAATTCTTCCACATTGTGGAAGATCAACAGGATAAAGAAAAAGGTAAAATATTTTTAGTTAAATAGTACATTTTATGCCCAGGAGCTAAAAGAAATAGGATCACTTATTTAAGAAGTTTATTTTCTTACATAAGAAATAAGAAAGATGTTTGTATAGCCCAGGTTCTGGAATAAAAATATCAAACATTAGGCCTGACTTCAGTTAAAATGATTAGACACAAACCCTATTTATCATTGCATTTCCTAGAGGAAGGAACAGTCTTGTTAGAAACTACATATTCCCAAATCAGTTTGGTGTGATTTTTATCTCATGAAATTACGTTTAAAAAGTAAGTAGGAGATGATGCAGCTTGGAGAAAATACAGTATTAGAAAGGCGAGTTGGAGTGATGCCAGCCCCTTTAAGCAGCTCACCTGGAATGTGGATACGGTAGGGGTGTTAGAGTGATTCTAGTCTCAACTCAGTCTCCCCAAAGTTGGTCACAAATTTTGTTTTAGACTTTAAAACACGACCTTAGAACATATCTAGGTGGCCTTACACTTTGTAAACCCTGATGAAGACAAAGGATTACTTACTATAGTCCCAAACCACCTACCTAGTCTTTATTGAATAAATACGAACATAACACCTGAGATCAGGGCTTTGTATTTTCTGCACCCCCTACACTACTATGTGGCTTAGGTGAAGTCTGCATCTCACATAAGATCTTTAAAAACAAGTTCAAGTTCTTACTGGACTGCCTCATCTGTTGTCTATAGCAAATAACATATTAAATGGGCCTTTATATAGTGAGAGAAAATATCTGCATAGAGTTGTGCTGCCTCCTGAAAAGAGCAAAGCTGTGGTACTGAGTGAGGCCAAAGGCTGTTTCTCTGTCTGCTGACAAATGAGTAAAGATCTATGAACCAATAGATGTCAGCCTGATTGAACACAGGAAGGCTGGGGAGACAGAAATAATGTTGAAATGTTTGGACAGTCAAGTTTGGATTAAGGTATTTTGTTCTAGCAGTTGAATAAGGCAGCAGATAAGGTCAGAGTAAACAGAACTCTCTTGTTTATTGATTAATTATAAGTACCAAAATTACTTTTATTTTGACACCAAAAAGATATATCCAGATTCTAAAATTGCATGTGCAAGGGCTGGATTATATAAGAACAATGCTGTTTACTATAAATGTTCATACATCCTACAGGGAAAAAAAGAAATCTCATTACTGTCCTAAGTTCTTGAAGAAAAGAAGACCATTATATATTTTTCCACGCTTCTGGTAGAAATTTTTCTTCATGTATAAAGAATAAACCATTCTCCTACCCCAGCTACCCAGTCTAGGAAAATGTTCTTATGAAATAGCAATCCTCTAAAATAAAAAACATCGAAGACATATTAACTAGGGTTCTTTTTTTTATTCTTGGCACTGAATACAAATCAACATTAAATCCAAGACCATTTTTAGTGTCAGATTCCCAGATCTAAAATAGGGTATACAAATAAAAAAAAAAACTTGGCAAAAATGTTTTACTTATGTTTTATGCAGCTTGTAATAGTTGAGACTCTTCATTTAGAATTCAAATATCCCCTTCCAGATTCCATATGGAATAAATTTTAGAGACTGCCAAAAATAATGAAGGGATGCTTGGGCCTAAGACAATAATATAGTTCAAATTATAGTAAGCAACAACTTTTTCTTTATACAAAAAGAAAACCCTGTTGTCTTATCCATCAAAACCTGAAATGTGGATCAGTATTTCATCCATATGTGTTTTTAAAGTCATTAGGTAAATGAAATTTTGTCTGTGAGGAATCTTTTAATTTTGATTAATAAAAGTAAGAAATCAACTAATTTAAATAACAACAACTAGAACAAAACAAAATAGTGTGAGAGCAAGGGATTTAACCAGCTCTTTGGGCTGCTGAAGTAGTTTTAATTACATGAGAGCTTCAGGCTGGCACTAGCAGTTCTTGGGCTCCAGCTCTATTTTTCTGCAGTTCATTCTATCTTACCTTACAAAATACAGTGGCATCATCTTTAGATGGACTCTGTTGTAGCAAAAATGGCTATTATACTTTTAGAATCAGTACCTCATATATATTATTCTGAGGTTAAAAAAAAAAAAAAAAAAAAAAAAGTATATGTCTCCCAGCACCCCAGCAAAAATCTTTGGGTCTACTCAAAGATTTTAGCAGTGGACTAAGACAAAAGCCTGCTGATTATCATGGCCAGGTAGAATGGCTACACAGTTGCTTAAACTAACCAAGGTCTAAGTTCAAATGTGAGGACCCACCTAAGTACAGGCAAAAATTTGGCAATGACGATTCTTTCTTTATTTTTTTTTTTTTTTTTTTTTTTTTTTTTTTTTTTTTTTTTTTTTTTTTTTTTTTTTTTTTTTTTTTTTTTTTTTTTTTTTTTTTGTAGTACCTGGGATTGAACTCAGGACCTTGCACTTGCCAGCCAGTCAAGCACTTATTCTACTGAGCTCTCTCCCCAGCCTGGCCATGACTTGATTCTAAGGGAATATAAATGTTTTTTTCAGACAAAGGGAAAAATTTGGGAAAGCCAAAAAACATCTCTGGCAATTGTATAGCATAAAAGTCATGGCTACCTAACTAGTCAGTTTGGAAAAGTTTATCTTACCCATAATTCCCTTCACCATCAAACAGTAAGAATTTTTTCAACCCATTATTTGGGTATCTGTGAGTAAGAGACAAATTGTGGTTTAGAGTTTTTAATCTGCAGCTGTAAGAGAAACCTAGCCCCATGACTCTTGTAGCTCATGAATCCACTTCAGTTGACTCTGGTTTGAAACACAGTTCTTGTTTCAGTGAATTACGTATAGGGTTTAAAGAAAAGCTAGATTTGACAGAAAGCATATTATCAGTTTTACATTTCATCTTTCTAAACAATTCTAGTGAAGTATTCTACAACTAAATTTTTGGACAAAAAAAACTTCTGATTGCACCTCACATCATTGTGTGAAGCAACTTCATACCAAAACACAAAACCTTAATAAAGTAAAATGTAAAGTCTTCATATGTATTTTCTGATTATATATATATATATATATATATATATATATATATATATATATATAAAATCATTCAGGTATTCCCATTTCAGTCTTACCTGGCACATATTCTTTTTTTTTTTTTTTTTTTTTGGACAGGGTCTATAGGGTATAGGGGCCTACAGTGTTTCACTGTATAGATCAAGTGATCCTCCTGTTTTCAGCTTCCCATATGCTGAGACTACAGGTGTTTGCCACCATGCCCAGTCTCAACTGCCATCTCAGCATGTCCTGGGGGCAGGGCTAGCTGCAGCACACTGAGGATCAAACACTGCCTGATGTGCTCTGCCTAAGTGGGCACTTTAGTCTGCTGAGCTATTTGGCCAGTCCTGTCACATATTCTTGAAATATTATTGTTTTAGAAACAATCCTGAAATTTCCCTGTCTTTGTCCTAATTTGTATCTGATTTCCACCCACAGCTGATCCAGTTTGTATAGTGATCAGTGACATTACTGCCCTTAGCAAAGAACATCCTTCCTGTATTGTTTATGGATCTTAGTACACAATGCTGTCTCAAGATGCACAAGGGGAAGAAGCTAAGGATAAGAATGTAGCTGTTTATTCAACTTCATCTCCAGCATGCAGTGCAGTCCAAACTCAATGACCTGCTTTACATAGGTTATAAATATTTTTGTACCTAACTAGTGCTCTAAACCTTTTGGCCTAACTAGGCAAAAAAACTGAACTTAATTTATGGTTCCTCAGGACAGAAGAATATAAAAGGTGACACTCATCATTTGTCACTACAACCTTTCTTTCTTTTCTTTCTTTCTTTCTTTCTTTCTTTCTTTCTTTCTTTCTTTCTTTCTTTCTTTCTTTCTTTCTGTCTTTCTTCCTTCCTTCCTTTCCTTCTTTCTTCCTTTCTTTCTTTCTTTCTTTCTTTCTTTCTCTCTTTCTTTCTTTCTTTCTTTTGGCAAAACCAGACTTTATTTTGGGAAAGACAATTGAATTAGTTTCTGGTGGAGAAACATGGGCAAGAAGGGGTACCTTAGGCATTAATGTCCCCCCCAAGGGTGTACTGAGGGCTATGCTGAGCCTCAGGTGAGTCTCTTTCTCCCAGTGCTCCCTTATACAGCTGTCTCCCATTGGGCTCCGGGGCAGCCTCAGGAGAGGTACAGGCTGGGAAAGACTACTGTGGCCCATTCACTTACAGGACACCAGAGGTTTCAGACACCAGCTTCCCATCATCGGTCTCGATCTTCTTCACAACCACAGCAGACTTGGTGTGGGTGAAGCCAGGGCTTCAGAGGCTCCCAAAGCCAGAGCTTATGCAGCCCCCATAAACTGAGCTCAATTTATTTATTTGATACAGAGTCTCACTACGCAGTTCAGACTCATAGTGACTCTCCTGTCTCAACCTCCCTGGTGCTAGAATTACAGGCTTGCAGCACCACACCTGGTTTCAGGGCCAGCACAGCAGGTGGTACTAAGGATGGAACCTGGGATCTTGCTCCGACCGGGCAGGCACTTAGACTACTGAGCTATCTCCCCAGGCCTACAATCTCTTCATGGTTCTTTACCTTCACTACTTTGCTCCCATACCAGAAAAAGATAAAAAAAAATTCTTTTATCCCAACTGTCTTTACATTAGTGTCTCTCATTTCTTTGCCTAACTCCAAGCTTTGACATACCATATCTACCCTTTGTGTACCCAATAAGTTCACTAAGGTGACAAAACCAATCCTCTTCAACCTACCAGTATCATAAAAATGCTGCCTTCTTTGCTCTGATTATGGCTGTTCTTAACAGTAAGCCACATAGCCCACAAAGGCTTACTTAACCCTGTTTACTCCACATGGGTGCACACACACACATCCTCCTCCTAAAATCTGTAACAATTTAAGATGTATTTATTGTAAACCTATTGGGTGAGCAGACTAATCACGTTGAGATATCAGATAAGCAACGTAGGATCTCTATTTTTAAAGCAATTATAATGATAGTTAGCTTATCACATAATGTATTAAACTGTTCCCTCAAAGAGTCCCCAAAATCCACCTGAACTTTAAATCTTAAGTCCTTGGTATATTACTCCTTTACAACATTTGTCAATCTTTGACCAAATTTTGTCAGAAATAACTGCCAGAGCTAGAACTTGAAAGCAACTCTTTCACAAATACCAAATTGAGTATTGTCAGTATTACACAGTATTTTAATTGCATTGTTAATGCATGAATAACTTATCACTTTAAAAAAGAATATGCATATATTACACTGATAATGCATGGATAACTTATCCTTTAAAATATATACACAGTGGCACCTTGGTTAAGGAGCTTAATTTGTTTAGGATTTGGGGGAAGATGGCTGTACTTGTGTTCGTATGGGAAAGATAATCATGGTAGTGTTTGTCACTTGGTGCAGAATGCCAGTGCCACTCACAGTTCCTTCTCCCCTGCCCTAGTGGTAAATTATGACAGGTTCAGTTGTTGTTCTAGACTATTTATATATATTCTTATGGATGTATACATCAAGAATGTGAAGTTTAGATGTATCAGATAGGTCACAGTATAAGTATGTTAACAATGTATTAACAATATTCCTTTGAGATACATCTGTTTAGATACATATAAATCTAGTTTATTCTTTTAACACTTCATTGTGAAAAGAAAGTACCATGCTTGATTTTTATATAGTCCTGTTGTAATAAATATTATCTATTTTTTCATTTCTCACTATTAGGAACAAATACTTCCCATGAACTCCTGTATAGTGAAGCAATATATTTTATTGGTTAAATCCCAGTTTTCAACTGTGTAGCTAGGAGATAGCAGACAAACCACTTAAAACTGTCTAACTTCTTTTCTTCTCATTGTAGAGTTGTGATGAGAGTTAGATGAGTTTATATAAAGTGTCGAGTTAAAGGCTACTTAGCACATCCTGAGAACTCACCTCAAAAGTCATATTCATGTTGTAAAAGTCTACACCCTAAAGTGTGCTCATTTTATGTTTAGCTAGGAATTCCAAGCTGCCCTTTGGAATAGTCACATGGATCTATGCTTCTCTCAGTGTCAGAGTTTATTTTCCTAATATTTAGAAATATATTAGAAAACCTTTTCTGTTCAATGAAAAATGTCCTCTTGATGACATTTTAATGTTCTTTTTTATGTAGTTTTCAATTCTCTGATTACTAGTGAAATGGATTGTAGTGTATTTATTAGTCTTAATTCTTAATTTATAGGTATTGCCTATCTTTCTACTTTGTAGACTTTTTGCAAATAGTTATTCTTAACACTCATATTTTGTTACGTGCTATAAATATTTTCTATCATTCTATCACTTAAATTATTTTGATTTATAATGTCTGTGTTTTCAAAACAAATAATTTGAGGGAACCATATTTATCATTCTGCTCCTTGATGTATTTCTGAACACTTGAGAGTTTAGATTTAAATCCCACCCAAGCCATTTACTTACTCTAAAATTTGGGCAACTTACAAAACTTCCCCTCAGCTGTTAAATGAGAATATTAACAATGTCTGCGTTATAAATTACTATAAAGAGTTAGATTTAAATACCTGTAAAATACCAGGCTCAGAGTGAGCAGCATATGAGTGGTTTCTATTATTAAGCCCTCTGCAATCCATAGTCAAAATGATACTCTTTTCTACTATCACAACTATTTTCTTTTCTTTTAAAAATCTGAGATTTTATCCACCTGAAATTTATTTTATATGTAATATTTATATGTTGCACCTGTATATTTTAATATAAGATCATGAATTATCTATATCATTTATCAATATATTTTTTTCATTGATTTGATACAGCAGTTCTCTCATACATAAAATTTTCATATACTCATGGACCTGTTCCTGGTATCTTTTCTGCCTAGTTATCTGTGTTATTCCCCAACACTATACTGTTTTAATCGTTGTGAATTTATATTGGTATAAGTTACCTAGGAGATTCATCCTTTTTCTCTTTTCAAGAGTTAATTTGTTTTTTATCTTATTCTCTCATGATATTTTTCCCTATTAAATAAGAATTTCTTAAATTGCCTTTAAAAATTGCATTGATCTTTTTGGGGTTTGCACCGAATACGTAGACTTGTTTTTAAAGGCACTATTTGTACAATTGAATTTTCCCTTCAATAATTTGGGTAGAGTTTCCCATTTTGGATCTTCTTTTATGTTCTTTTAATACATTTTTATAGTTTTCCCCACCAAGCTATTTAATATTTTGTTAAATCTATTTCTGTATGACATATATTTTTGTTACTACTGTAAGTGGGATTTTTTTCCCCTTATTAAATTAGACTTGCTTTTGTTACTATATTAGAATGCAATTAGTTTTGTGTACCTTATAATTGGCTAACTTACTAAAGTTTCTTTGTCACTTTCTCATCACGGGGACTTGTTACCAGTCACCAACAAATTAATGCAAAAGAAAGATATTTTAACTTTATTATTATAGTCCATATTTGTCCAGCTCCAAGTCATGGTAAAAGGGCCCTGGTGGAAAAAAGCTTCCCTGACAACCAGGAAGTACAGTGTAAAGAGAACAACTGGGGAGGGAAGCCCACCTTAGCTGGTCAAGGGCCCAGTGACCTGCCTCTTCCAACTTGTTTACCTTCTTCAGATTGATGTTTATCTGACTTCCTAGTGTCACATTTGGCAATGGCACCCCCACAGTCAGTCACCTTCCATAAAACCCCACGTCTGAGTACACGAGGCTCTTGGGAGACATCCAGACCTGAGCCCTAGCACCTTCTAATATTCTTGTTAAAGTTTTTATATTTTCTTTTTTATTTATTTTAGGGAAGGGTCTATAGGGCATTCAGGATCTCATCACTAGATTGAATTTGCAGTGATCCATCTGTTTATAGCCTCCCAAGAGCTGGGATTATAGGCACATGCCACCACACCCAGTCTCAGTTGCCATCTCAGGGAACCCCAGGGGCAGGGCCAACATGGCAGGCCAGAGGATCAAACTCCAGCTTCATCACTTACTTATAGGGGCTTTAATCTGCTGAGCTATTTGGCCAGCCATATATTTTCTTAGTATATATTCATGATGCATAATGACTGCACTTCTTATGGGGAGTTTGTAGATTTCCATAACGCACCTTAATTCTTATGCCCTTTCATCCAGCCCCCCTCCCGCTGCCCCATCTCTCAGTTCTCTTCCCTTTTGCAAAAAGTCTGTATCTTTATTTCTTAGCATATTAGTAGTTTTTCAGTTTGGGTCTTGACTTTTTTAAGTAAGCAGTTAATATCTTTTGAAAATTTTGGTCATTTTGTCCCCTTTCAATTTTCTTCTCATTTTTCTTCCTCTTGCTTTATTAAAATTATCTCAGACCAGAGGTAAAACAGGTACTGCAGGTATTGAAGGCATCTCTACCTTTCTCCTGGTTTTAGTGAACACTTACACTATTGTAGCAACAAATCTGATATTTGCTGCAGGTTTCCAGTGGATACTTTATGGGTCTTTTTCTCGCATTTCTTCTTGAGACTTCTGAAGACTAAGCCAATTGCCTTTAGAAGTTTATGTCTATCCTCTGTATCTATAAAGCAGAAATTCTAGTATATTTATAATTTATCATTTTTTATGAGTGTAGCTTTTAAAAGTATATATTTGGTGGTTGCAGTGTCTCACTGCACAGCTCGGACTCATGGTGATCCTCCTGCTGTCAGCCACCCCAGTGCTGGGATGTGCACCACTATCATCTCTGGCCAGCTCAATCTCCCTGGAGGTAGGGCTGGCTTGGCATGTGGTGCTGGGAATTGAACTGTGGTCCCTGCGCTTGCCTAAGCAGGCAGTTTAGTCCATTGAGCTATCTTGCTGGCCTGAGTGTAGCATTCTGAAGTTATTTCATTTGCTTTTTAGTTTTCAAAAGAATTGAATCCAATTCTATGATTTCTTTTTTCTTTTAACAGGTTTTTTGCTTGAATTCCTTGAATAGTTTGTTCTTTAATCCCCCAACACCAGGCTCCCATTTGTTTTGGGTAACTGTGCTGCTCTAGCCTCAGTGCTACACTGCAAACAAATGACATTGGAGATTCTGAGCTGCATTTATTGGAGTTACTTATGGTGAGGCCACTTTATTTCAGTGTACTGTGCAGCTCTACAAGAATAATTTAATGAGTTTTTTTCTGCGGAAGCCAGATTCCTACCCAAAACCAATATATGTCATATATGTTAAGCCATTTAACAGCAACAATTTTAAAGAAATATAAACATACTTGTTTACTTTCTCCAAGATTAATGTTTATTTCAGAAATACTCACACATCCTTGTAAGTAGAAGATAGCTCTGGCTTGGGCCCAGGACCTCAGGAATGAGGCCTAATAAATGCTAAAGGAGATTCTTTGGAAGCAGTTGTGTTAGCATTGGTTGACTTTAGCAGTCTTCCCCCTTCTGAGCTCAGCCTTTCCTCTCACTTCTCTTCTCTTTGCCTTCAAACTTTTTAGCATTTTTTAGAGCCTCAGAATTCAGTAGTTGCTATTTGTATTATGAGTTCTTGAGAATTCCCTGAGGTGTAAAGTCCCTAATTAGTGAGAAAAGTAAGACTTTGCTATGTAAGTTTATGATGCATGGTGTGTTGGAGAAATGTTTTAGTTCATAGAAAACTGTTTCAAAGGCCCCTGGAACTAATAGCTCTTCTTTGCACTTCCATCATTCCTATTGTTGCTGAAGGATTTTGAAGACAATTTCATTCAGCTACTTTCCTAAAGTTCCTTGTGCTCATTAGGCAAGGCCACTAATTATGGTTTGAGGCTGTTAGTCTAAAGACTGTGGAAGTTATGTGCAGCTATTGAGCAATAAACATTGTTCAGATACAGTAGGTACCATTATTTAAAGCTAATTTGACAGTCACAAAGCACTGTGCACAAGTTGTGGTTCTTTCCACAGAAACTTAGCTCAGTTGTTTTTCCTAAAGTATTCAGTATCTACTTAAAGGAGTTAACAATGAATCTTCAAAATGTTCTGATGGAATTATTCCCTTCATTGTGTTTTTGTCCAGTCTGCATTGGTTTTGTTATAGATTTCTATTTAATTTGGTTCATTTCCCCTAGACTTCCAATAGAAATTGCTCTAAACATCGATGCATGTTAATGCAAGTCCACAGTGAGAGTATTGCTGGTTTAGTTATTACTAGTTAAGACTGGAACAGAATCTATCCTGGTGGTCACTTGCTGTGCTGGCTTCTGACATAGCAGAGAGAACCATGTCAGAAGATCCCTATCCCAGACCCACAGCAGTGAGGCTCCTGAGGTCCTGAACACAAGTTCAGCATCCCAGACAGGCATGTGCAGTTCTCTCCTGATGCTTCCTGAGTCTCTCCACAGGTTTCTGTGCTCCCGCACAGTTTCACTGAGCTCTTTACTAGGTGCATCCCCTCAGCCCCCCAGGGCCTTTCCCACCTTCCACTTTCCACAGCATCTTCTCACTGGCAGCCCTGTGTTGCTTCACATCCAGATCACAGCCCATGCCTCCTGAGTCTTTGTCGATTCCAGCACACACAAGCTTCATCCTCTCTTGAATCCATAGCTCTTTGTAAAAACTATTTTTTAGTATTTATTTATGTGTTTGTTTGTTTATTTATTTATTTGGTACAGGGTCTCACTACACAGCTCAAACTCATAGTGATTCTCCTATCTTAGCTTCCCCAGTGCTGGAATTACAGGCGTGCACTACCATGTCCAATTTCAGTGACCATGGTACTGGTAATCAAACCTTGGTCCTTGAACTTTCCAGACAGGTGCCTAGACACTGAACTATCACCTTGGCCCCTCTAAAAGGTAATTTAATGTGGATTTTTCAGAATATCTCAGTTTTTAATGTATAGACCCACATTTCTTTACATTTGAATATATGAACTTTCTACTTTAAAATTATATACTTTTTTGTTTTCCACTTTTCATTCAAGATCCAAATAGTTTACCTGGAACCTACTAGGTGTTTATACTTATTTGTTGCCCAAATAAAGGGAATTCTCTACATGTGGGAAAAGGTATTTCAATTATGAAATACATGAGAATAAGTTCTTAGAATATTGCCAAAGACAGTCAAGTTGGTTATTTGTTCTCTTGAATTTATTTTTGTTGGTCTGCTTGGTTTTGCTTGAAAGAAATAGGAGTTTGCGGCTGTCTTGATCCACTCACCCTGCTGACATTCCTTAGGTGTTTGGAATTAAACCTGTATGCATGCTTTTGAGACTACAGTATAATTTAATTTGCAAAGCATAAAAAAGGTCTATAAAGTAATGTCACTGATCTTCAACCAATATACAAGTATTTTCCTCTTCGGCTCACTGTTACTGCCTTCATATTGGTCATCTTTTGAGACTATTCTTTGTTCATCACATTGAAGTCACACTTCAGAGATCTTTACAAGGTAAATGTGTGAAGTATAAATGGATGATATGGTCAAGGAGAGGTAGAGGATAGGAAGACACAAATTGACTATTAGTGTTTTGCTCCATTCATGAAGAAATTACTGTGCATGTCATGAGGATTATGTCTGTCTTACTAGATATTAATTGTGATTGGAAAATTGAACTATATATCTAAGTCTGACTTAGAAATATCTGCCCTTGCATTTCAGTATCACATTACTTTCCTTGGAGAATGGAAGCTACATTAGAGATATGACTGCCTGAAAAAAAAAAAAAATAATAATAAATTTAATGTAGCAGTAGTAGTGAAAGTTACCTAAATACTGCATAACGCTTATGACTGTGTAGTTTCTTTGTCTTATATAGATTACTTAAAATCAGTTTCATCCCACTCCTTCATTGCTTTTATTATTGTTTTTGTTTTTGGTTTTTTTGCGGGATCAGGGTTCGAACTCACGACCTTGCACTTGCCAGGCAGGCACTTGTGCCACAGAGCTATCTCCTCAGCCCCTCCTTCATTGCTTTTAAATCCTTTGACTAATTCATTATTCATAAAAATTCATACTTGTTAGCCATATTCCTAGACCTAGTCTCCTTGGCCAACTATTTTTACCTTCTTTCCTTTATAGGTAAGATACTGTAGTCTGATAGACAGGCAGACTTGAACTTATGCCCTCCTGCTGCTCAGTAACTGTGATCCTGAAGTTATTCAGTATCATCTCCTCTTCTTATTGTAAATGGTGTCTACATCACAAAAATGGGGCAAAGATTATTTGTGTAAATGTATTTAAGAGCACCTAACACCATGTTACTGCACAGTAAATAGTCAAAAAAAAAAAAGCCTCTCCTTTCATTTTCTCCTGTATCTTTTTATAACATGTGCTATGTTGCTTTACTTTCTTAGTTTACCTATATTTAATATAGTTTCACCCATGATTCATTAGTATATTTTGCTTAAAGTAATAAATACTAGATATATTTTATTTACATTTATCAAGTACATGTAAATGTAATACAACATATTGTGAATACCTATTGTGCTTATGGAACATACTTTCAAAAAATATTAAATAGAAATTATTCTGACTATTAAATTGGCCTGTCCATGCAGTTTCCAATAAAAGGTCAAAATATACATTTAGATCCAGGGAATTTAATCAGATTTGCTATATTCCTTGAGGAAAAAGGGGTTAGTTGCTGTAGGCACATCATCTGCTTCTCTTTCTTTTCAGCTCCTTTGGGCATAATATGAGATTAGTTCCCAACGTGACTATGCCCTTATATTCCTCCTGCGTTTGTCTGCGGTCCCATACTTCATTCTCAAGAAATGTTGCCCAGAGGCACATAAGCACAAAGGTAGTCACAGACGTTATCATGGGGGTGGCAGATGCCTAAGGCAGGAGAGGCCTAGAGAAAATATGGAACATACAGAATTTATTAAAAGGCAAGTCTCCACCTACAACAGTATGATATGAAATTCCAAATAATTCCAGATGGACAAAGGCTTGGAAATGATCTTATAATGTAAGGGAATGACAGTTTCTCCTATACATCCAAAGAGAAAAGGTGGATACATATATGTACATTGTGACCATATGCTCAGGTTTACCTATTGCTTACTGTGTTTAACAAGAAATGTCTATGATTGTATTTGCTATGTTTTAAAGTGTCTTTTCAAATAATAAGCAAATTATCTATTATACTGCAAATAATAAGCAAATATTAGCATTGATGTGTGCCATACACATCTAATTTTGAGAAGCAAAAATAGATTGTATGAGAAATAAAAACAAAAATATTAATCATGATGATTTTACACAGAATCTTGAACCTAACACAAGCATTTCTTAGAGTAGGTTGTGTATTTTGACAATAGAAAATCTGTAAGAGACACAGACAGAGTATTTTTAGAGTTATGAAAGATTTGGGGTTGATGATTATTTAATTAAAAGCTATTTTCTGATTTTTTTTAACCCACACAATGAATTGCTGCATATTGAATTGAAATGTTTTTCATCTACTTTGAATTTTTTAGACTATACTAAATATAATTTTAAAATAACTATGTTTTTATAGGAGGACTTCAGTTTCTTTTTGGTGGGGTGCTGGATGAGGCTGCCTTAAGGGCAGGTCTCATGCTCCATGTGACAAAAATCTCTCTCCTCTTCCCATTGTCTATTTCTTATTTTGCTCTCTATTTATATTTTGGGCTCCTCGTAAGAGAAACCATGTGATATTTAAGCTGTGTGTGATTTATTTTAATTAACATTATGTTCTCAAGGGACATCCATTTTCTGGCAATTGGCTCAAGTTTCCTGCTGGAGTGCTATTCCTAGAGTAAATTTCTTTTTTTTTTTTTTTTTTTTTTTTTGTCTTTTTGAGACAGGGTCTCACTGTGCAGTTCAGGCTGGCCTTGAGCTCACTTTTGTAGCCCAGGCTGGTCTCGAACTCACACTGATCCTCCTGCCTCGGCCTCCCGAGTGCTGGGATTACAGGCGTGCGCCACCATGCCCGGCTAGGGGCTAGAAAGGTTATGGTAATATTATCTATTCAGGTGAAACTTGCTAAAATTCATTCTATAAAATCAACAGTTTAAAGTGCCTTGAAAATACTCATTACTGTATATTTAATAATTGTTATGTGGTTTAGTACTACTGCCTTTATATCTTGATTCTTTTCAATGCTGATTTCCTTTAAAAGTGTAAATAGCAAAGGAGAGTCATACATATCAAGAATAAATAACACTACCTAAATTGAATATCTAAAGCAAAACTAAATGAAGGGACAAATGTCTTACTCAAAGGTCTATGAAATATTTTCCAGAAGTATGTTTTCTAATCTTATTTTGGTTAGGCTTAAAATATAAATCAAGTCACAATTACAAAATCAAAATGATTTAATGATCATTTTGATCATGTAGAGGACAATGAAATACCCAAGGAAAGTTCTTCACTCCTATGAATTACTGAGATAAAACACAAAATTTCTGTTCTCTTTTTATGCAGGTGGTGTAATGAATGGTAATTTTTATTATACAAACTACAGTAAAATTCCAAATGTCTGGAGATCAATTACCAACCAACTTCAACTAGAATACAAATCAAAAGGCTTCAAATTATTTAAAAAGCACTTTGTGCAATTAAAGTAGGCACCACAAAGTTCATGCATAAAATAACTTGTACTTTTATTCTTAAATTTCCATAATAAGAATTTTTAAGAATAAACAATGGCAGATGGAAGAAAGTTCAAAAAGAAAGGGTTTCCAGCGATGCATCACTGTCAGCTCACTGCTTGCTCCCTGAAGAAGGAGCACAGCCCCAAGATAGCCCTGCATTGCTTAGGTGTGGAAGTTCAATCCTAACTCAGCTGTTTTGAAGTAGTACAGGATAAACAACTTTGACCACTATTCTTACCCTAAAAGAGTTGTGACAGGATGGTTATGGGTGGTAAGTTCTCATTTTGTCTCTCTGACAGTGCCACTTGCATCAGCTATATACCAGTAGTAAATATTTCTCAAAAAACCCACTCTGTCATTGCACTAGAATCACCATTAAAATATTTTCAAATAAACTTTGTCTTTTACTCCTACAGAAACTATTCATTGCAACATGATGTGCTATTCTGACAAGAAGTGATTTCTCAAGCTGCTTAGCAAACTCACATACCAATGAAAGTTATCTATGAAACTAAAGGAAGAGGGAAAAATAGTAAAGTAACAACTATCAGATTTGTATTTTCAAAAATTGGTTATAGTTTTTGTTTGAAAATATCAAGTCTTCATTCTTGGGAGTTTATATTTACTGCAGTGTGTCGATTATACAGTTTGCCCCACGGCTTCCTCCACTCGCGAAGAGGGCCCTTCAGTATTCCGAGTCTCCACACTTCCACATGGCCTGCCTAACACGCATGCCCATTGTTAGTTGCCATTTATCTCAGAGTACGTCTAAAAATAGTGTGCTGAACAAAGTGAACAAACTGAACAAAGTATTTGTTACCTCTGATTCTCCAGTTTTAAAAAAATGACCATTGGAAGGCAAATCTCTAGAGTTGAATTGTATGTAAGAAAAGAGAGCAAGTGTATTTTTTTTAATGGAGAACAACATTTCTGTCTGTAATATACAAACAAAGTATGTCTGTCAAAATAATAAACAACTTCACTCATTTCCTTTTCCTATGTAGGCCATTTAGGCAGTTGGGCCAAGTAAAGAGCCCTCTGTACTGTTGTTCTTAGCACAGATTCTTAATACAGCTGAATGAAATCATTATCACAGAAAAGTCTGACTAGATTCAGTAGATGCCACTTAGAAGATAAAGAATATAGAACTTTGAAGAATTATTTCTATACAAGTAGTTAAAACAACAAACTTTTGATCAGTAACTTGAGCCATGGAAAATTCCTGTTAATAATTTTTTAACCCACAAAAGTATTCATTTCACAGGAATTAGCCTGCTTTAAAATAGTAAGTTCCTGGTACGTATTTATTTTACTTCTATAGAACTCCATCCTTCCCACAATACCAAACAAATAATATTGCTTTATCCCATAATAAAATTCATAACATGCTGTAGAATCATTACAAATACTGTGTGAATCTTATAAAATAAATTAAAAGGCTGATGAGATAGCTCATCAGACTAAAGCACCTGCTTAGGCAAGTACAGAGACCATGGTTCAATCCCCAGCACCACATGCCTTGCCAGCCCCTCCCTAAGGATAGGGCTGAGCCAACCACAAAAAAAATGATAAAAAAAAAAGAAATAAAATATGTAATATTTTGTTTCATTGCATCTGAAATGTAGCTTATGTTCATGGACGTGGTCATATACTCTTAGTCAAATAATTGAAAATACTTGGAGGTGATAAGCTCTTCATTATGAGCAGATAGTACTTTTATAATCCTTTAAGCCTCTGAGATGTAATGCTGTCTCTTGGGAGGCTTACTCTATTAGACAGCTAATGAAATGTATTCTTCAGATTAGCTACATTGCACTTTGTAACTTAAATTCAGTGAGTGTAACTTGATGCTTTTATAAGTTTACTTTAAAAAGGTATTCATTATCTAAAATTTAGTAGACTTTATGACAAGCTTCCATAAATTCAAAGGACATAAATAGAAATTTTGGTGATACAGCTTTAGTCTATAATACTTCAATTCTTAATATCTGAACAATTCTTCCAAGTAATCATGTAATCACACAATTACTGTCTGCTATGTGTATATTTTAAAAAATGAAGTGCCACAACTTGTAGGTAGAGGTTTTATCTGTTATTTTGTTAGAACAGTTGGCTTTTGGTCTAAAAATTTTTAATTTTGCTTTTAATTTTGAAAGCTATTATTACTAAGAAAATTAGATTTCTTAAACTAATAGTTTATTCACTGATATATTATTGATTTTGGTGACCTGTCAGTCTGTTTTCTTAAAAAAAAAAAAAAAAAAAGAAGTCTCTCTGGACTTGGAAATAGTTGGCTGAATTCAGACTGTTATGCCTATCATGAATAGATGACGGAAAAAAATAAATAGGTGCCTAAGACTGCCTCATCAAGACTTGCTACAATTTAAACGTAATTGAATTCTCTCAATAAAATGCAAGCTGAGTAAGTCTTTTTCAGAAGTTTAAGAAAAAGTCTACCCACAATACTCTTTCATAAAATACCAAGCATTTGTGTTTTTATTTTTAGCATCTCAAGCTATGTAGTGAATGCAAGGTGTTGGTTAAGAAAGAACATGTTTCAGATGTCATGAAAGAGAGATTCAGATATGGAAACTCTTAGCAGCAGTTGAGAATATGAAAATACTTGGTGGACAGAATTTGCAAGCACCTTGATTTTAAGTTCAAGTGTTGTTTTATTCAATGATAAATACAGTTTTCCAATTGATAAAACAGTGAAGTACATCCAAATGTAAAACTTACATTTTTAAAGCACCCATTCATTCATACAGATTAACCTAAATTTAAGTTTTATGAAGACAGTAATAAACTGGAGCTAGGAACAATGAAAGTTGTATGCTTGTTTCATGATTAGATTTATTTATATTTTTACCATATAAGACTTATGTCTGATGCCACATTTTCCTGATTTTACTATTTATTTTCCTTTTGCTTTTTAACAGACAAACTATGTCACCCATATACATATAAAAGAGACTGATGTATTTCATTCAACCCCAAAGCAAGGAATTTTTAATCGGTGTCCAAAAGGAGGGAAGAATATTGCATACCATAGATTCCCTCCTCAAAACTCATTTTATATGAATTTCACTTAAGTTACCCAGGCTGGATTTAAATTAGGGATACAGTAGTTCTCCACTATTTTGCAGTTCTACTTGTGGAGACTAACTATTTGACAGGTTTTCAAAAAATGCTAATCTAAATTATTTATTGCAGGATGTTGCAGTCCCATACAGTATAGGTATGTTGTTGAAATTATGTAGGTTTACAAGTGTAGAAAATGATTAAGAACATGAGAAGTGTTTTTAAAAGAGAGGGGTTGGTGAGATAGCTTAGCAGTCTAAAGCACTTGCTTAGGCAAGCTTAGGAAAGTACAAGGACCACAGTTTGATCCCCCAGCACCACATGCTGTGTCAGCTCTGCCCCCAGGGTGGGCTCAGCTGGCCACAGAATGTGGGCATGGTGGCACATGCCTGTAATCCCAGTGCTGGCAGTGCTGAAAACAAGAGGATGATGTACAAGTCCAAGCTGCATAGTGAGACCCTGTAACAACCAACTACATTAAAAACTAAATAAATAGATAGATAAATGATTTCTAACAGTGGGAAATATATAAATACTGAAATAAATATAACGTCAGTGCTTCGCTGAATTTCACTTATCATGGGAGTATCTGGAATGTAAACTCCTTGATAAGTAAGGGGCCACTGTACTCCTGAGTCACTCTTCCAAGAGGCCGAGACTCCAGACTTGTGCTGCCATACCTTGTTTCTCATGTAGATCACATGCATTTATATTCTTTCCCTTCTAAATTCTTGCCAAAATGTTTTAAGAGATGTTCCCTCCCTTCTGTCCCTCTCCTCCTCCTCCCTCCCTCCTCTCTCTCTCTCTCTCTCTGTCTCTCTGTCTCTGTCTCTCTGTCTTCCTCCTTCCCTCTGTCCCTCCCTCCTGCCCTCCCTCCTTCCCTCCCTCCTTCCCTCCTTTCCTGCCTCCCTTCTCCCCCTTCCCTCCTTCTGTCTCTCTTCCTCCTTCCCTCCCTCCCTCCTTCTCTCCCTCCATCTATCTGTCTTTCTTTCTTAGGCCTTTAAGTAATCCAGGCTGGCCTCAAACACAGCCTCCCAAGTACTGGGATTACAGGCTCACACTATTATGCTTGGCCAAGGAATTTTTTAAAAAACCAAGTATATATGAAAAAAAGAAAAAGAAAATAAGAAATATAGACATTCACCACCATGCCTAGCTACAAGGGATGTTTTTTGGTTTGTTTGTTTTTTTGTTTTTGTTTTTGTTTTTTTTGTTTTTTGTTTTTTTGTTTGTTTGTTTCTTTTGCCAGAGAAATTATCTTTACTAGTTTTATCTGCACATGGTCTTTTTTTCTCCATAAAAAAGCAAACACTGCTAATAGCCAGTGGGGATTAAGGTGTAAAAAAATTTTAATACTGTAAAAACCATCATTTGGACAGGCTTAACTCCAAGGCTGTCAAGCCCCTGGGCCATGACAGCAGCCACTGCTTCACACAGCAGCGTTCGCCACATGTTCACCTTCAGTACTTTTCCAGTCTAATGTCTGATGCTGTGAAAGAACCTGAAGATAGAGGAGTCCTGCAAGTGGGTGACCGCAGAAAGATGGTTTGTCCCAGGTTGTTCCATACCACTGACCACACTGAAATCAGACGGTGGTTACACCTGTGATACATCTGACGCGGCTGCTCTTAAACAAAGACCATTTGAGGAAAAAGCAGATATGATTGTCTGTGTTGTAGACGGTGGACAAACTGTGTACTTCCAGACAGTGTTTGCTGCTGCCCAGATGATTTTTAACTAAGAAAACAAAGACTATATATGAAAAAGAGACAGGCACAACTGAGACCTTTATAAATAAATGCAGCAAATATAAACTCCCAATAGGAAGTGAGAAGTGAAGCCTGATTATAGCTTATCCTATAACCAAGTTCAGGAATAAATACTTAGTGATATAAATATCTTCTATTTATTCATTTGCCTTGCCACATTGGATGTATGGGCAAGGACTTCCTTTTTACTCATCTTTTTATCTTGTTATTTAATAATTACATAATAAATATTATTCAAATCAGTCTGAGTCAAGAATCCTCTACAGAATTTGTTGTCTCACACTATTATTGACTGTCTTTAAATTAGTACTATTTAAACAAGGGAAAAAACCTTGGAGACCACTTGTTAGTGTACCATGAGCATCCCCAGCCAGGAGGGCACATCTAGCAATTCTTTAATGAGGGCTGTGAATCTCCAGTGGCTGTGACTCCTCTGAAAGTGCGAATGTCCATTGAGCATCCGCATTCATATCCCAAAGCTGTAAGGACGAGATCTCCAAGTAACAGTGCAGACTGACGATCTTCCACATCATCTGCCACATTGCCCCCACATTCAGGAGACTGCCAGGAATTAGAGTGAGAAAAATACCAGGATTCAACACAAAATGACCCAAACAGTTCAGTTACTAACTAACATATAACTTCATGAACTGAGAAAGAAAGCATGTCAAGATGAAGAAAATAATACTTGTAAGAAGGATGCTGCATACAAAGACTTCTAAGTAGTTCCGGTGGACAACTGCGGTTTATCATCACCTACTCATAGTTCACACAAAAGACTGATTCCAGGCAAGCAAAGAAGAAAACGTTTAAAAGGAGCAAACTGAATCATGTACAGTGTAGCACACCTACTGTTTTATTTGGAGGCACCATTTGTAGAGGTGTGAAAGTGAGGAAGGAAAGGAGGCCAGACTTATATATTTGTATACAAAGGGTTTTGAGTTCATAAAAACAGCCTATGAGGTTCTAAAAAACAAATTGCTACAGAATAATGGAGACATGTCTAGATAAAAGCATACATGCCAGGAAATAGAAGAAAGATACGGTTTGCAGACATTAAAAGCAAGACACATGTGAGGGAAAAGAAATCAGGTCAGATTCATGCTTTCCACAGCAAAGGTAACTGTATATAAGGCTATGAAGGTAAAAATAACTGTAACTCGAAAATTGAATATTTAGACATATGACTCCTTAACCATGCGTGTAACAGCGTTTATCAAGCACATGAAAACTTAGGAAATATCTGATGAGTCATTCTTAGAAAAATTTCTTTAAAAGATCTCACCTAGCTGTCCAAAAGATTAATCAGCGTAAAGCCTTAACAATGGCAGCAGTGCTGCCTGGAATGACTTAAGGATCCGAAGCCCATACATCCTGGGAGAAGTTCCCTCAAGAGACTGTTTTGTCTCCCAGGATGGATGGGCTTCGGACCCTTAAGTCATTCCAGGCTGGACTGAGATGCATACACATGAGAATGCTTCGTTAGGCTTGAGACGCATGCCCATCACTAACTAGCCTGGAGAAGGCAGGGAACCTGGGTGGCAGTCCCCAGACTGCTTTATGGGGAAAGGAAA
>PVJA010000493.1:23422-129850 GCA_004027025.1 Myocastor coypus
TTTTTTTTTTTTTTTTTTTTTTTTTTTTTTTTTTTTTTTTTTTTTATCAGATCTGTTCCTTCATTCCTTTCAAAGTAATTACAGGCTTCTTTTTTCCTATCTCATGACACTGATTATTAGCTAAAGCTAATTCATCAGCTGGATATAAGTGAAACACCTTTAACTATCTTTCTGGAAAGGCTTAGTAAATTATTTGTCATTCTCCAGCCCAAGAAATGTTCTCTCTGTTAAGTAAAAGTTTATTAGATACCGTGAGAGGTCTTTGAGTTCAGCCATTTTCTGTTCCAGATATAATTAGAAAGCTAGACAAATTATATCAACTCCTAGGGAAAAATTCACACACATAGTCTTTAATAAATCCAATTTACTCTATTTGCTTGGCATTAACAACTGTTAATATTATGTCTAAATTCCCTTCCTTGTTGAAAAGAACTATATCACTACAGCTAGTACATACAAATGGGTAGGTTATCACTCGGCACAGAGGCCTGTGTGATTCATCACTGCAGTGTGGAAGTGAGTGTTGCCAATTGTCAGCATTTTCCAAATGGCATGGCGTCCTAGGGTTTATATCCCAGTCAATTGTGGCAGTGCCCCAGAAAGAAAATACTACCTGGGCGTTTGGGATTCGTTAGGCTGATCAGTCTTACAGTCCTTCATCAGTAATTGCAAACTGTCTATTTAAAATCACTTGATGATGTGAAGAGAAGAGAAGAGAAGAGAAGAGAAGAGAAGAGAAGAGAAGAGAAGAGAAGAGAAGAGAAGAGAAGAGAAGAGAGAAGAGAGAAGAGAGAAGAGAAGAGAAGAGAAGAGAAGAGAAGAGAAGAGAAGAGAAGAGAAGAGAAGAGAAGAGAAGAGAAGAGAAGAGAAGAGAAGAGAAGAGAAGAGAAGAGAAGGGAAGAGAAGGGAAGAGAAGAGAAGCTGAGACACATCTTTACCCAAACCACTGAATCAGAATGCCCTGGTTTGGGTCACAAATAGATATGTAATTCTGCAGACATGAAGTTTATAAAATTTAAGGTCTTTAAGAAAAGGAGTAACAATATATATTAGCTTTACAGATTATATAAGAATCTACTACCATGTGAACACATTTCTAGGACCCAGGAAATTATGATACAAAGTCCTATATAAATGGCAAATACTAATGCCCTAACTTCATTATCTTCAGGGTAGATATGTGGGTTAGAGCCTAGAGATAAAGATATGCTTACATGTCTGCATTATGGCTTGTATCTAGCTGTACCTCTATAGCAATTGTAGGTGGGGCTATGGGAAGTGGCTAGATCTAGGGTGTGTTAATATGGATTAAGGGTGTGTGATTACTAAATGAGTTCACTGATTGGTTTAGCATAGTTCTGAGTGTGGATAATTGGGTAGCACCTGACCGCTGCTCCTGTGTATGGGTGAACCAGCATTTAGACTTATGGTCTGGATGGAACGAAAAGCACACTCACTGTTTGCTGTCCTCTGCCTGCCCTCTATGTCCCTCTGCCATGCTGGCCTGCCTTAAAACCAGCCAGCTATAGATTGAATCCTCTAGAAACCATGAGCTAAAATGGACCTTCCTCTTTTAATTTGTGGCTGTTGGGTATTTTGCTCCAGCAACAAGAAAGTAACTAAGACATGCTGTGCATGTACATGCTTTAAGCTCCCGTGAGAAGATCTGAGGCTGGGATCCTTTAGGGGGCATCTGTACTGCTTGGCCTCTGCAGCTCAGTCTTCCTCTCCTTTCCTTTTCTACCTTGCTTCCGATCGGGCACTTTCTTTATCTATTTCCCATTCCTCCTCACATGCACGCAGGCACGCACAACCACATGCCCTCATTTTAACAATCAAGCCCTAGCTCTAGTGATGGCACTCAGAAGCCTGCCTCATTGTTGGATTGGGGGTTTGAAATAATTGCTGGACTTTCTGAGAGATGGACAGTATTAGCTCATAAACTGGCTGTGGATGGGGTGGTTAGTAGAAGAATAATAAGGCAAAAGTTTTTTAAAACAGCATAGAAATTTCTAGTTCTCTATAATCTAGTTCTACAGTAAATCAAACAAATTCAAATTTAAATGCTTTGAATTTTGTTTATTTCTTTCATTCTGCTTATGGACAAAAATTATTGCCTCTACTACCTAAGCTAATCCAGATTCCAAATAAGAGCTCTGAATTATAACTACTCTAGTTATAGTTAGAAATAATTGAGCTATATTTCTGTGCTTAGTTTTAGCTTGTAAATGACTTTATGCTTTTTCTCAAGTTACATGGTTTGAAGTGTTGAACATTGATATGAGTAAATGTGTCTTCCTCAAGGAGCATTGTAGAAATGTTATACTCTTTGTTATACTTTGATAAAAATGAAGTCTTCCATCTGGTCACACCCTCTTAAAAACCACTTTTTACTTTGTGGAAAAAAAATGTCTACTACTGAAAAATTTATGTTATGTCAGTAATCTCCCCAAACATACCAGCAGTTATTATGGCTGGCATACTGACGCTGCTCAAAAAGTATGTTTTAGCATAGAAGAATGGATGTGACTCTATAGAGAACAACAAGACCCCTTCTTGAATTTTCTCTAAGTTCTTATAATTGGGATATCTAATATTTACATATTTAAATGAATATAGCATATTGTTTGTGTGCTATATGGTAGTGATGCAAGGATGAGCGAGGGTGGTCTTTGCCCCTCTCAGTGAAGAAACTAGTATAGTCCTTCTGATGAAAGGAGGACAAGAACACAGAGCAATAGGTAGGATCCCACAGAAGGAAATTCTTGGGCTTAGGTTGTAGTTCAGCAGCACAGCATCTGCCAGGCAAGTGCAGGGTCCCTTGTAATTTCTTTGCAATCTAAATGCTAGGGAAATACTTGTTTTCCTTTGACTTTCCTGATACTTCTTTGTTCATTCCATATCCAACTCATTAGAAATGCTGTTGTTTCCGCCTTTAAATTCTGTTCATAATTCAGTCTGTTCTCTCCATCTCTATTGTGGAGTTTTAGACCTAGCCACTACCACTTCTTGGTTTGACAGTTGCAGTGTCCTCCTTACTAGGAGAACAAATCTACAAATTTCCAGTGGGTTCCTCGATTATAGTCAAAGCCAGTACTATTAAACTGGCCTAAAGGATGATTTTGTTTCCATCCTCTTTTCCATTAACTCCCCAATGTATTCATAAGTACAACTTGTTCAAGAAGTTAGCATTCCTCATGGCCTTGGTGCTAGAGCTGTCCAGTTAAAATATTTTCCCTTAGGTACCTGCCCCTTCAGGTTTGTATTCAAATATGCTTCACTTTGTGAAGCATTCCCTGGCCCCCCTAGTCAAAATTCTCTGTTTTTCTCTGGCATTATTACCATCTGACAAATTATACATTCTGCTTCTTTGTGTCTAGAACGTAAGCTCTGCAATGGTAGAGAAAACTGAACCTCTTTTAGGCTTATCTCCAAAGACATTACATGATACATAGGAAATAATCAGTATTGGTTGAGTGAAAAAGAAACACAAAGGATGTACTCACTTGACTGCTATCCCCACGGATTCTTCCCACTCCCTCTGGTTTTCTTTGCTCCTACATCAAAGTATGTTTACAAAGTCTGTTGATCACCTTGATAACATGTATGTTTTCACGAACTTCTGTGTCTAAGTCATGGTCATTGAAGTTACATCCTACTCTGCTGCACATAGGGTAGGATAAACGTTTCTGTTTAACATCAGCTTGAAATTGATGTTCTGTAGAGTAGTATGCAAAAATTAGCTAGAAAGGTAGACAAGCAGGGTATGACAAAGACACCGATGTATTTTCCCATATCCATACACATATATATATATATATATATATATATATATATATATATATATATATTCCTTTTGAGACAGGGTCTCTCTGTGCAGTTCAGGATGGCCTTGAGCTCACTTTTCTAGCCCAGGCTGATCTTGAACTCACATTGATCCTCCTGCCTCCGCCTCCCAAGTGCTGGGATTATAGGCGTGTGCCACCACACTAACATATTTACTAACATATTTAAACCCAAAAATCACATCTCTTAAAGCAAGGAAACCTAATATAATGTCAGGATTTTGAAAAGGATGTGCAATTCTTTAATAAGTAATATATGTATTTATGCAGGCTGACATGAAAAAGAATCATTGAACCAAGGACTTCAGGTTCTCTGCTAATGTTAAAGTGGTGAAATTTTTTCTTCTTCCTCATCTTGAATTCTAATAAGAGGCTTAGAATTCAGCATCCCCCTCAAAGGGGAATGCAACCACCAAACACATCACCACTCAAAACCAGAGTATTGGGTTAGGGATATAGCTCAACAGCTTAAGCACCTGCCTGGCAAGGACAAGGTCCCCAGTTTGATCCCAGTTCCCCCACCAAAAAAAAAAAAAAAGAAAAGAAAAGAAAAAGAAAAACCAGAGCAATCAAATGCTGTTAAATGCATGTTAGTTCTAAATACACCACTTGTTTATTACAGGTTTGGAGGTCACTATATAGAAATAATTTTTACATACCCAATCAGATTTGCATCTTTCTGCTTGTAAAATAAAAAGTAAATAGGAAAGAATTAAGGGAAAAGTATTTATCCTTGTTCTGCTGCATTTAATGACCTTTTAAAAAAACAGGTCTGCACTTGAGCTTTTTTTTTTTTTTTTTTTTTTTAACCGAATTGTTTATCTCAAAGGGAGAAAATCAGATGCAGCCTATAAAAAATACTCCCATTTCTGTTCCAGAGTGTAAAGGGCAGGAGAGACTCTTCCCAGAAAGGTCAAGGGCCACAGGCAGCTTGCTCCCTTTGTGAATCAGACAGTACTTCTGTGTAGCTTTCCTGAACCTTAGTAAGCAGAGTTACGTAAAATGAATAGCCCACCACGCAACATCTTGAAAACTCTAGAATGTTACCCATCATTGTTAGGTAATCATTTGCATTATGTGTATTTTCCACTTGATTTTCAGTATTTCAGAGTTCCTTAAATAAACCATATTCCACAATCTTTCAACTTTTCAAATAACAGGATTTGAAAAGTTTGCTATACTTTTCCTCTTCTTCCTCAATTTTTTTTCCTATTTTAAATTTAATGCTTCTCAGGTTAGAATGTTTGTTTTGTTGGTATTTCCCTTTAAATTGCATGTTTCTGATTTCCTAATAGTGAGAAGACTCCTAGAATGAATTACCAAATGCTGTAATGTAGCGGGCATACCATCAGCACACAGGAGCCAGCAGCATTCCTCTGTGCTAGTAGTCAGGCCCGTGAGAAAGGAGCTAAGGAGAAACACAAGCAAAGCACGGTAGCACCAAGGAAATGCAGATGCATGGGAGTGAGCCCAACCATGGGAGTGGAAGTCCTCTAAATCAAAAACTGAGAAAAGAAACCAAGGAGAACATCAGGAAATGGAAAGATAACCCTGTTCCCCGATAAATGAAACCAGTATAGTCAAAAGGGCCATACTGCTGGGTATGGTGGCTCACACCTGTAATCCCAGCGCTCAGGAGGCTGAGGCAGGAGGTTCGGTGTGAGTTCAAGACCAGCCTGGGCTACAAAAGTGAGTTCAAGGCCAGCCTGAACTGCATAGTGAGACCCTGTCTCAAAAAAAAAAAAAAAAAGGGCCATACTTCCAGAATTCATATACAGATTTAACATGATCCCAGTGAAAATTACAGATGCATTCTTCTCAGAAATGAAAAAACAATCCTAAAATTTATAAGGAACCAGAAGAAACATACACTAGCCACTAGCAAGAGCAATCCTATAAAAGAAAAACACAGGAAACATCACAATCTGGGATTAGAAGTTATGTTACAAGGCTGCTGTGATTAAAACCAGTGGGATACTGCAACAAAAACAGTCGTGAGGATCAGTGAAGTGGGACAGGGAATGCAGAACAGCCCCAAGTATACACAACTGTGACCTCTGCCCAAGAGGCCAAAATTAGACACTGGAAGAATGAGTGCCTTTTTAATAAATGGTATAGGGAAAACTGGCTATCTACATGTGGAAGATTGAATATAAACCCATATCTGATACCACACAATAAACTAAAAATGAACATATGTCAAAGAACTATATGTTAAACCAGAAACATAAAAAAGGACAAGAACAGGGGGGATATATGCAGGATTATTTGGATAATTGTACTGTTGATCTTTGCTCGTCTTTTTAAAGGAGCAGTTATGCTTAAAATCTTTTGGTTTTATTTTATTTCTTTTTAATTTCTTATAATTTTTGTTGTTTGTTTTGTTTTTGACCAATTTTACACATTTATATCTGATAACCTAGACAATTAGTTTGAAGATAACAACATGCAATACAGCAGCCATTGCTGATTTCCTATTACTTTGTGTAGTGAAATTTTGTATTCTAATTTTTAAAACATTATGTATTCTTTAAAAAATAAATATTTACAAGAACAGAAACACTCTGCTAGCAGAAAAGTAAAACTTTTTAAGAGGCATAGGCAAGGACTTTCTGAACAAAAATCCAGTTGTACAGGAAATAATTCAGAGTCAATAAATGGATTCACATGAAATGTAGATGTTCTATATAGCAAAAGAAGCAGCGAACAGAATGAATAGACAACCAAAGAATGGGGAATGTTTGGTAGCAGTTCCTCAGAGAGAAACCTCATTTTTAAAATGCAACTGTAACTCAAAAAAAATTAGACCTCTCCAAAATAAAAGTCCTAATCAAAAATAGCCAAGTCCTGTAAATATAAGTGAAGAAGTAAAAGTGGCAAATAAGTACCTGAAGAAATGCTCAACATCTCAGGTCATTACAAAAATGCAAATTAAAATACCAGTGAGGTTCCATCGTACCCCGGAAAGAATGGCCACTGTCAATAGATCAAATAATAATAAATGTTGGAGAGTCTGCAGGATAAAGGAATTATTTTCTACTGCTGGTGGGAATATAAACTAGCAAAACCATTGTGGAAATCAGTATGGAGATTCCTCAAAAAAACTAAAATCAAAATTCCATTTAACCCAGCTATTCCCTTCTAGATAGTGCCCCCCCCCGCCAAAAAAAATGTTAAAGATAGACTCAGAACTCTGAGTATACCCCATTGGACCCAGAAACCAGTGATGGCCCCTGAAACCCCAGGCATTGTGGTGCAGGCCTCTAATCTCAGCACTCTAGGAGATTGAGACAATAGAATTGCTAGGAGTTCAAGATCAGCCTAGGGGCTACAACAGTGAGCACAAGGTCAGCCCTAGTCACATAGCAAGAACATGCACCCACAAAAAAGTTAAAGATGTGATATTACAGAGATACATGCATACTCATGTTTATAGCTGCATAATTTCTAATAGCTAAATCTTGGAAGTATCCTATATCATCATCAACAGATGAATCAATAAAGAAAATATACTTCTACACAATAGATTATTACTGCACCATTCAGAAACATATGCTTGAATCATTTGTAGGAAAATGAATGTACCTTGAGGCCCTATGTTAATCTGACAAGCTTAAATATCATGTAGTTTCTCTTGTTGGAGGAACCCAGAGTAACAGTGCAGGGCAAAATAAAAGATAACAGAAGGTAAGGAGGCAGATTACTCTCAAAGGGGAAGAGCTTTGAGAGATGGGAGAGGGGACAAAAGAGATAAGAGATGAATGAAAGGAACTGAGATGTATCTTTTCTATAAATTGTACTAAAACATTTAAAGTTTTTTTAATTCCTTCATATAAAGAAATTTGTTAGCCCCCCCCCCCTCCAAAAAAAAAGAAAGAAAAACTAAAGTAGAAGAAGTAAACAGGTTTTAAAATATTGGACCGGCTGGGCATGGTTGTGCACGCCTGTAATTGCAGCACTTGGGAGGCTGAGGCAGGAGGATCAGTGTGAGTTCGAGACCAGCCTGGGCTGCAAAAGTGAGCGCAAGGCCAGCCTGAACTGCATAGTGAGACCCTGTCTCAAAAAGACAAAAAGAAAGAAAGAAAAGAAAAGAGAAGAGAAGAAAAGAAAAAGAAGAAAAAGAAATAAAGAGAAAAAAGTAAAATATTGGATCATAAGGAATTAACTGCTATGAGGGCAAACTGTTTCAAAGTAACACATAAGGCATTTAGTCTTTAAAAAAGAGATCTTCTGTTTATAGTTGATTGACTTTGCCACAGTTGTAGGTTATTCTGTTTCTGTGGTCCTCAGCCCTCAGCAGAACATCAGGACCCCAGAAGCTTTTAATAGCTTTTTCTGAATGAGAACCTTCAGGGGTGGGACTGGGGCATCTGTACTTGGATGGGGAGCCTTGTGGTTCTCCTGCACAGACAGGGTGAGCTGTGTCCCTGTGGGCTGCAGGGAGCCTTCCTGGGGACCATCAACACAACAACAAATGTGTCTAAAAGTGTCTTTTCTTTGTTTTTAAAGCTTCTGTGACTTCTACAAAGAAGAGCACTTTTCATACTTATCTCTTTGTAACTGTGCCAAGAATTTTCTTTGCAAATGGCTTTCATCCAAGTATTGCATAAAAGGTGTTAGTCCTACTGTTAAATTTTAACCCTAATTCTTTCAAGCACCAGGGCATTTCTTCTGATTGTTTTACATGTACTGAGATCCAAAGCAGAAGAGAGAACTGGAAAGGACAAAATAGCACATGTGGGTCACTTGTTACTGCACTTGTATGACTAATCTTCCTCCTACGAAGGAAAAAATGTATTTTTAGCCCTAACATTTATGTATCAGATCTTTCATTGGGAGAATAAAACTGTTTTCACCTTCAAAATTTTAGTTCTCTACCTAGTCCATTTACCTTATCTATTAGTCTATTGATTTTTTAACTGCTTTTGAAATAATTTTGAAATTGTAGAAAAGTTCTAAAAGTAGTGGAGCTCATATATAGTTTACCCAGTTACTGCTAATGTTGACAAAATATATAACTATAATGCAGTGAGAAAAGCCAGAGAGTTAACATTAAAACAGAAAGGTTAAGCTACAAACTTATGTAAATTTCACTAGTTCTACTATAATTTCTTCATCTGTTGCAGGACCCAATCGAGGACTCTGCATTGTATTTAGCTAGTTGTCTTATTGACTTAGTCTCCTTCAACTTGTGACAAGCTGTTCCTTTTTTTTTTTTTTTTCTTTTTAACTCCATGCAAGTTTTTGATGAGTAATAAGGAATTATTTTGTAGAATTTTCTCACTTTCGTTTTGTGTAATGTTATGAGTAGATTGAGTTTATTTTGGCATGAATACTGCAGAAATGATTAAGGGTTACATGACATTTGTATGTGTTATTAACCAGTGATAATGACCCCATTCATTTGGCTAAGGTGATATATGTTGGCTTCAGGCTATAAGGTTGTAATCTTTCCTTTGCAATTGATCTTTGCTTTACCCTATCCCTCCTCCAACTTCCATCAGTGACTTTTAGTTTTCACTGTGGATATTACCTATAGCAATTGTTACTACAGATTTCCCCAGATATTATTTTTGTATTTCATTAAACAATTTGAAATACTCTGTAAGGAAGAGCTCGTTGCTCTTTGCCTATTGTTAACCTATGTATCTATTTCATTATATCAGTATGAATTTGTAGAGTATTTTATTTTATAAACTATCATCCAATTCAGTCATTATTTATTGTACTGTTCAGGTTATTCCAGCTTTGGCCATTGGCAGTTCCTTCTGATTGGATCCTGAACCTTTTTGACCGTTGTCTCATTTAGTCTTCTCTTGTTGCTGGGACAACCGCCCAACACTCAAAATGAAGGAAGGAAAGGTTTCTTTAGCTCTCAGTTACTAGAGGTTTCAATCCATACTCAGATGGCTCCAAGGCAGAGAGCAGCCTTTCATGGTGGCAGCAAAGAGCAGAGAGCCAGGGGAGTGCCCTCAGCTGAGGCAGCTAGCTAGCCTTTCTCCTTACATTGTAATGCTGATTACCTGCCCCAGGGCATGTGCAACACCCACAGCCACAATAATCGGTCACTCTCCAGAAGCTGCCCCATGAACTGCATGAGGCTTTGGGGACAGCTAGACACAAACCATAACAACAATCCAGCTGTGTTAGTTACTCTTCTCTCATTGCTGAGACAAACACCTGACACTCAAAATGAAGGAAGGAAAGGTTTATTTAGCTCACAGTTACTGGAGGTTTCAGTCCACATTCAGCTGGCTTCCAGGCAGACTGGCACATGGCAGAGGGCAACCTTCCATGGTGGCCACTAAGAGCAAGAGAGAGTTCTCAGCGGCTCAAGCAGCTAACTTCCCTTCCTACCTTACATTGAAAAGCAAATCACCTGCCCCAGGGGAGGGGCAGCACCCATTTCCACAATAATCAATTACTAATTCCAGAAGCCACCCCATGACAGCATGAGGCTTTGGCGGGACACCTATACACAAACCATAACAGCAGGCATTCTTTTTAAAACACTTGTATTTTTTGTCATGATAAATAAGATATTTCAGACTTGTGTTTTCTCTAACCCTGTTCTAGAATCAACCAGTTCTCTAAAAAGCCTTAAATTTTTTCATTGCTGAAAAACACTTAGAAACTAGGATCTGAGTGCTGCTGGGACACCGTTGCTTCTAATCCCTCTCAGCAAAATGAGATGGGAAATGTATATATGTGTACTAAGCCAGACATGCTAATCTACCATATTTAATCTTTTATGTCCATGTCTCTGTGTGAACACAGGTACAATGAAAATTGTGAGTTTATAACAAAACTCAATTCTAGTTCAATACCTGAAGGCCCACTAAGGCATAATATTCCTTTTCTTGTATTTCTTTCTCTAACATTGAAAAGACTGTCATAGATTACACATAGCTACTGAAATGCTAACTCATACCCCTACAGAAATAGATTTGTTACTAGAATACAGTGTTTGCTTATGGCTGTTTTGTTTCTTATAGTGTTTTTCAAAACTATGTTATGAAATTATGTGGAAAAAATTGTTTTCCATGGCAACTTAAATTAATTGTTGGTTTCATACCTTTCAGCATACATTTTCAATACAGTTGGGTTCATTTGTTACTCTACAGACTTCTCTTTGGGTCCCCTCACCCTTTTTTTTTAGGGAAATATGTCAACATAATCATGATCCACAGCCTCAGAGCTGTATTAAAAGAGGTATTTTAAGAAGCATCTTTCCTTCCTCGACCTCTCCAGTCCTACTTTGTAGACACCGTCTTTCTTTGCCTTTTCTGCCAAGCCTTATTAGTTAAACAATCTTTTGTAGTTTCTCATTTATGTTTTCCACATTACTTATGTACAAATGTAATAAATTCATACTTACTTTATTATATCCCTCTCTATCTTATATGAAAGGTGGTAAAACACAATACAAACTCTTTTGTGCTTTCTTTTTCTTTTTCCTTTAGTAATTTGGAAGAACTCATTCCAAAGAAGTTTTTGCTGATCTCATGTTTTCATTCTTTACAGTTTTATAAAAGCATTACACTGTGTGGATGTAAACAGCAGTTTCTGTTTCTTTTCAGTATACCATATAGTCTAATAGATTAACTTGGATTTATGTAACTCTAATTATAAGAGTAACATCTTCAAGGTAGATCCTACAAGCTGTAGCCTCAAGTTCAGTTCTAATCATGCTGCTAAGTAGATGTCTGACATCAATATGACTTTTAACTTCTCTGAGTCTCAGCTTCTTCACCTGCACAATGGGGATATTAACCACATTCTGCATCAGAGAGCTTAGTTCTTGGTTAAAATGAAGTGTATATGGGCATCTTTCAGCCACTTTGTCAACTGTGTGCTTACAGAAATGCCTGTTAGTAGCTTAGTGTATATCATCAGCACATGTTACTGAGCTTAATTTGTGTATTTTTTAACTTAAATTCACATTTTTTTTTTTTTTTGTAAGACCGGGGTTCGAACTCATGACCTTGCACTTGCCATGCAGGCACTTGTGCCATGGAGCTATCTCCCCAGCCCCTTTTGAATTTGACTTTCTTTATTAATTGCACTTAGCCCATAAAAAACATAATGAAATTCCATTGGAATTAAGGATTAGTCTTATATAATTAATTTATTCTTTATCCAGACTCAATAAATATCATTATACTGTGTCCACATGCCCTAATGAAGGTGGTAATCATATATTACATCTGCAACCTTGTCATCCAGGTGCAGACTGCAATCAAAATCATCAATAGAAAGTAAATAGTTCAAGAACTCTAACAGTGACATAATGACTAAGTAGCTATATAATGCTCTCAACTTCCCAGAGCTTTTTATTTTTCAAAACTGTTTTGATTTCATACTAACTATATGAAATTGAATTTTAATTTCATACTAACTGTACATCTAGGAAGGTGGTTGGGAAAAAATTAAATAAATTGTAACATTTACTCAGTGAAAACTCCCTTACATGTGTTATCTAATTCAAACCTCAAACTAACCTTCCTTAAGCATATTGTGTAGTTAACATCCCCATTGTACAGGTGAAAAAGCTGAAACTCAGGGAAGGTAAATGTCATATTGATGTCAGACATCTACTTAATAGCGTGAGAACTGAACTTACAGCTACAGCCTGCTATAATTTTCATAACCAGCTCATGAATAACAATGAAAAATAATCTCCCTATGTATTAAGTGTTCAGAGAAAAGTAAATTAGTACTTTGTATATATTTTGTAAACAAAGATTTCATTGGTCCTCTGTGATAGTGTAAATTCTTGGCTACCTCTAGCCTATACTTTTAATTTCCAAATAGTGATACAAAAAATACCTTCTGAACATGGCAACCTTCACTGCAACTTTGGAAACCATATTGAACAATAGGCACTGACACTGTAGCCAATCAGTTTCAGTTTCTGCACTGATTCTGCCACTTTCAACCTCTTTTAGTTCTTTCACCTGTCCTTCTCCCTTAAGTGGGCATTGTTCTATGGGGCTACTAAAAGTACTAGAAATAATTATATTGAGCATATCTATGCTTACCCACCAAAAATCCTGTTATTTTTCTCTTCCATAGGGGTTAGTCCAATTCCTCCTCAATATTTTTCACAACTCAGAATTATATTTATTTTTGTTTGTTTGTCATCTGTTTGTTCTATAAGAATATAAGCTTCAACATATTAAGATCCACTTATGTTTGTTATTCTGTATCCCTTTTGCCTACCCCAGTATCTTTAGTCATTGAATAAATATTTCCAGAATGAATCACCTAAGACTCGGATTTACTTCAGTCTCATAGAATGACCTACAGCTTCTTTGTCCTTTCGCATCTGTCTGCATTTACAGTTGCTATTTCCGTGGCCCATTATTCTTGCCCTTGTAGCTTTGCTTTTCTGGAGAGTTCTAACTCACCTTGGGAGAACTACCCTGGCTCTTCTGTAAGGGCCTCGTTGGTGATGCTCCTCCCTATTTAATTAGAGGCTATAATCATTGGTACATTCAATTAATATTTTTCAGAAGTTACTCTTGTGTCGAGCATGTGCAGGATTCTGGGCACAAGAACAGGAGCTGTCATTTTAATATGAGAAATAGACCATAAAAATATACAAATGAATAATAACATCCTTAATTATAATAAATGACAGGATGAGATGCTGGCCTCTGATGTGTGATCTAAAAGCTAGGAAGGAATTAGACAAAGGAGGAAATATAGGATCAGTGCTGTGCTGTGACTATTTACTGGCTAGCCATTTTTCTACACAACTCCACCTCATACTCCCCACCCACCTCCACTTGCCTGGATGCTAAGCTCCATGAATCTCTGCATTCCCAGTAGATATCAAAGGCTGCCTATGTCACACCACATTTCTAACCCGGGAAGACTATTAGAATGACTGGATGTCTGGCCCCAAGTTTCTGATGTAGGATTTCGGATGTGCAGCCTGGGCTGAGAGCTGCCTCCCAGTGTAAAATCTACTCCCATGCTTGCTATATTGTGACAGGGAAATTATTCAATCTTCCTCTGACTCCATCTAAAAATCAGGAAATTTTAAACTTCATCAAGTTATTGTGGGAGTAGCTGGGCATGGTGGCTCACACCTGTAATCTCAGTGCTTGGGAGGCTGAGACGGGAGGATCGGTGTGAGTTTGAGACCAGCCTGGGCTACAAAAGTGAGCTCAAGGCCAGCCTGAACTGCATAGTGAAACCTTGTCTCAAAAAGGGAAAAAAAAAAAAAAAAAAAAAAAAGTTATTGTGGGAGTTAAATAATGTTCCTGAAATTCTTAGCCCAAGACCTGACACATGGAGAATAGTCAATAGATATCAGAAATAGTTTAGGGCCAGCCAGATAGCTCAGTGGACTAAAGCACTTGCTTAGGCAGAGCACAGCAGCCAGCATTCAATCCCCGGTGTGCCATGCCAGCCTTGCCCCTATGCTGAGATGGTGATTGAGACTGGGTGTGGTGGCACGCATCTGTAATCCCAACTCTTGCGAGGCTGAAAACAGGAGAATCACTGTGAGTCCGATCTGGTAGTGGGATCCTGTAGACCCTGTCCTAGATACATTTTTAAAAAGGAGAGAGAGAGAGAGAGAGAGAGAGAGAGGTAGTTTAGAACTCATGAGGTTTTTTATTGAATACTTGATTGAGTTAAGGAATAATAGTTTAATTCTACTTTAATAAATAAAAGTAGGTCGAAACAAAAACTGAATACCCTGATTCATCCTCATTTGTTTTATTTATTTTATATTTTAATTTAGATAAGAAAACACCGGACACCACATATGATTTTAACATTTAGACCCTGGTACTATTGGTCTTTTCTTTGCTTATGAAACAGACTTTGAAAGTTTTACATATCATGTGATTCACCTGTTTATGGATAGTTTAGTACTTTCATGTTCCAGTCCTTTTTTTTTTTTTAATTTAGAACAGGGTCTACAGGGTTCTCACTATGTAGATTGGACTCGTAATAATCTGCCTGTGTTCAGCCTCCTAACAGCTAGGATTACAGGCCTGTGCCTGTCTCAGTCTCAGTCACTGTCTCAGTGCACCCTGGGGGCAGGGCTGGCATGGCACACTCCTGGGATTAACCTGGGATATTGTTTCTATTCCATGCAAATATTAGTTAATATATTTCAGTAACCATTAGTAGTTGACAAATTGTACCGTGCCTATCCCCACCTGGTAAACTTTAAATGTCAAAGCAGCATGTGCAATGATGAAATCATTAGCAATTTTATGGCATGAGGAACTTAAAAAATGAATTATCTTATTGTATTTTTATTGGAAAACTCCAGGATTGTGATATTTCATATCAAAATTAAATATCTGACTGCTTGGCAATACTTTGATACTGGAATGAGTAGATGTGAGTTTTCTAGTGAAGTAAAAATTTTTTGAGGTAATTGGCAAAGAGATTTTGGCAAATGTTCTTTTCTATGAGTCATTTTTATTTAAGTCGTTCTGTTGTTCTCAATCTTCTTAGTACACTTTAGAAAATATTGTCCACCTTTAATGTTACAGAAATGAACTTTAGGTAATGTTAGAATAAAGAAATAAATAGCAACCTTCTTTATTTCTTTTTTGATACTTGGGGCATTATTCCCAGGGATTTTGTTCACACATTAATGCACCATAAATGTATTCTTGCTAGAGGTATTAAAATCTGTTTTTATGCTTTGTAAATATAGAAATATGTACACCTATCAAATGAGAAATCCATGGAAAAGCATTACATGCACTGATTGGTCACTGTGGTAGAGGATGGATTAGGAAGCTCTTGCACGGATAAGTAGTATGCATCAGAGATTACAGGAAAAGCACCTGCACTTTAGTAGTGATGTAGTGCTAAACAGCCAGAAATACTAGACAGGCTGCCACAGTACTCAGATGGCAGGCTTCATTGTATTTTAATAGAAGGAAGATTTCCAATATGGTAAGGAAATTTACCCTAACAAATGAATTCCCTTTCTGCACTATAGCATGGCACCAATTAAATCCAGCTATATGCATAATATACCCTTAATTCCTAACAGCCCCTGAAAATACCAATATGAAAAATGTTATATACTTTTACATTGTACAAGTCATAAACAGATGGGAAAAATTATGCTAATTGGTAAAGAAATTCAGTATAACACACCTCAAAGTGGTGTTTACATGAATTTTTCTTTTAAAATATTATTAAAATTACTTTGGATAGAATTTAGTCAGTACTTACGGTTTTTGTAATGCTACATCTGTAATTCATTTTAATTTCTTCTTCTTGAAAATATGAATGTTTGAAAGTATAAGTAACCTTATAATAAGTAAAACTGATAAAAGGTTGTTTTAAATAAAAGAGAAATTGTGGGATGATTATTCAGTTTATAAAAGGGTTTGTTGTACAACAGTCTTTCCTAAAGCATTTCAAATTTAATTTAGTTCATAAAACACTCATTTACATAGCATTTGAGGGACAAATTTAGTGACAAAATGAGAGGTATCATCCTAATAAAATAGATACCTTCCATTGTTAACGCTTATGCTCTTTCTCTGTCCTCTCCTTGCAGCACTGATTGCCATTGGGCGATACAGCATGACAATAGAGACGGTAGATGTCGGATGGTGCAAAGAAATCACTGACCAAGGAGCTACCCTGATTGCACAAAGCAGCAAGTCTCTGAGATACTTGGGGCTGATGAGATGTGACAAAGTAAGCATTGTCTATCATCATGTCTTCTCCGCATCAGTATACTCATGCAGCGCTCGATAGAACATTCTCTTCCCATCCTTTTCCCTGATTCACTCTCTCTACCCCTCTCCTTCCTTCTTCCTCTCTCTCCCTCCCACCTTTGCTCTCTCTTGCTATCTATATCTAGACCTGTATTTATCTGTATACACACACACACACACACACACGCACACACACACGCACACACACTCACATACATACACTCTCTCTGATAAAATTGGCCTCATTTTCTAACTGAAGTTTATTTTTCATTCCTCTGTTTAATAACAAATTCTGTGCTTAAGCAGAATGAAAAGGCAAATATATACACAGCACTGAGACTCAGGGATTACAAGTCTCATTCATGTCTCACTGCTAAATAACCTAAAGTTGATAATCACCCTGTCACTTTAAAATGACTTCTGTTGAAACATATTAAAGGTCTACATCAGGCCAGTACTCTAAAAACACAAAACAAGAAGTGCTACATCGGTGTTATATAACCAAGGATACCAAAAGGTACACATGCAAACATTGTATGTCTCCTGCATTCTCAGAAACCACCATACTTTTAGCCCATTCTCTTTAGATTTGTTAAGATTAGCCCCAACTTCGGAGATGAATTGGAAAAGTTCTATCCTCTATTAATATGGAACACTATTCTCAACATAATTTTGACCAGAATTTTGCTGATTTCAAGTTAAGGAATTCAGGTCCTTGCTTACTCAAGGGCACATTGTTCCAACATAAGACAAAGAGACTATTCCATTCAGTGCTACACCAGAAGATTCTAGGTCCAGCCTTGCTGCCTGCAGTTCAAGTGCGCTCAGAGCCAAACGCGCAAGGTTCCCTGAGGACAGGAGGCCTTTCCAAACCACACAGAAAGTGCAAGCACAGCCTTGGACACATATGCCTGCTTACTGGTTTGGTTGGATGGAATCTAGGCCAAAGTAGTTATTCGGATTTCAAACATTGCATGTGCCATGCACCTCCAGATTTTAAATGATTACTATATTTGAATGGAGAGGAAAAGAGGTTGGTAGTGTGGTTATTTTCTCTGAAGCCAGAGTTTGGGTTAAAAATCTAGGTTGTGTACTTACTATTTGTGTCATCTTGGGCAACACTCATTTCTTCATTTGTGAAATATAGTACCTATCCTGTGAAATTGTGAGCATTAAGTGGGTTAACATATACAAAGCACTAGAATAATGTTCAGCATGTATAAAACATAGTGCTTATTGATTATTAATGTCAGTAACCTTTTTTCTGATATTTGTATTTCCAAAAGAAAAAAAAATGTGTTCCCCACTATCCCTTTTTAAAGGAAAAGTGAAAGGAGTGGAAACATTTAGAAAAGGTAACTTTATAATTTTCCTTCATCAACATTCTCAATTAAGTTTATTGTTTCTCAACAAGGAGATCAATAATTGTACCTTCTGCATACTTTACTAAGCATTACTAATGCCTCCAGGGAACATTACATACTCAAAGAAGTTGCTAACCATCTACTCAGGCACAAAGACAAGGAAAGATTTGTCGTACTAAAAATTGCCAAGTTGAAGAAAAGCCTATTTACATAAGTTGGAAAAGAGAAAGAAAATAAACTCAAAACTAACAATAGAACAAGTAATAGGAAAACTAGGATTAGGGTACAGAGAAGCTCCACCATCTCTATCTGTGATGATTTGTGCCAAAAAGTCTTTAAAGAACAGAATTAATGTGGCCTACCCAGACCTTAACCAGATCTTCTTCGTACAGGAAATCTGGTTAACAAAACTCATTAGTGTAAGTTCTCTCTCCCTTTCTTTATAAGACTGAAGCCAGTGGAGAGCAAAACACCTCAGCAACTACATAGTTAGCCCCTAGTCAAGAATGTTGTCAGTGGGATCTGGACTCTGGGGAAAGGATGGGGTTGTGGGCTCTGCGTACCCTTGCACTCAGGGTCTGTGATCCTGTGGTTCTGAGAAATACTGAAGTCTAGATGCATTTTCCTTCACATGCAGGAAATGGAACTTGGGCCCACTTTAATTTGAAAGCTGTACTCAACAAAACTATTGAAATCATCATATTACAGATATATGCATACCAATATTCATAGCAACATAATTTATAATACACCAGCCTTATAAACAACACATTTGTCTATCAACAGATGAAGAAAATATGGTATTTATACAACAGTGGAATACTACTGTACTATAAAGAAAGATAAACTTGAGTTTAGGCAAATGGATACAACTTGAGAGAATGATGTTAAATAAAGTAAATCAAACACACAAGCTTAAGTATTGTATGGTTTCTCATGAAAAAATATTAAATATATAATATATAGACAGAAATAAAAGTAGAAAATAAAAATGTGAGTAGGAAGTTCAAATAGTTCCCCAAATTGTCTGCTCCATTGCTTCAAAAATATTTCCTAATTTGGTTCATTTTTACTACTAGTCTTTTTGTTCACTGAAAAGAAAGTTTTGGCTATTTCTTTCTTCTTTGTAAGAGTCTATTTTCCTCCACGACTTTTTCCACAGTATTTTAACCATTGTGTTTCTCTATTTTGTTATGAAATTTTGCTTTAATTTTCATAAAAATAGAGGTTTTTTTTTTTTATTAGTATCCATTATGTTTCCCGCTCTAGAGCGCGCTGAGCCGGCGATACTGGGTGCGGTGGTGTGCGTCTGTAATCCCAGTGCTTGGGAGGTACAAACAGGAGGATCACTATGACTTAGTAGTGAGACCCTAAAGAAAAAAAAAAAAAAAAAAAAAAAAAAAAAGGAAATGGAAATAAAAAAAAAAAAAAAATATATATATATATATATATATATTTTTTTTTTTTTTTTTTGATGTGGGGAAAAGTGTTTTTCTTCTCTCCCTCCTCAAGCAAGCAGAGAATAGATGAGAAACACTGAACATACTTTTTGCAGCTGGAAGCAGCGTGTACTTCGATTATCAAACAATGTCTAAGCTAAACTGTAGTGTATCTATTTGGCTGCAGCATCACCACTTGTTAGGAGGAATGCTCCAGTCACTCAGTGAATTCTGTTCCTCATCAGTTGTAAAGTTAGGAAATGCGATGAGAAGCCCTTGTTGGAGCAGCTTTTCTAGTTGCTGGCTGGATAAGCATGTTAGGGGTTTTGAAGCTGATGCCACATAATCTCCCAAACCTTAGTGCATTGTAAAAACCAAGAGAAGAATCGCTGTGTGAGATGGCTTTAATGAAGTGGCGTGAGCTTATGTACTTAAAGACTGTCCAAAGGCTTACTTGACCTTGGGAATTATAGTTGACCCTAAATCACCTATCAACTTAGCTCACATTTATTTAGTAATTTAGGTTAAAAAGAGTGCTTGCATGTAATCAACGGGGCTCTCTAATAAAAGCAATATGGAAACTCTTGTTTCCACAATTGTAAACAGTGACTCTGGTCATAGAAATTATTTTCACGACGTTAGTGAATTGTAGACTCTTAATGGATAACAATTCTTCAAAGATGTTTTCCTTCTTACAAGGCAGTTTGGATGCAGAAGAAAACTGAAAGGACAAAAATTCATGGGAAAGCTGTAGGGCAAATGGAAATGACACATTCAAGGTTGATGAAAAATGTTGGGGAAAGAGGGTTGATGAGAAAGGAGGGAGTACAGGAGCACACGAGTACAGCACTGGCTAAGAAGCCAGACCTCGCCAGAGGCAGCCTGGCTAGCTTGGGAAACCTCTGCAGTGTGTGTTAATACCAAAGTTTGGAGACACAGAGCCTGAATTATGAGCAGTGAATAACAGCATAAATGTAGCAGTTCTCAAATGCCAAACCCTTGTGAGAAGCAGTTGGATGGAGAAATGCTGGAGCTTTTAAAAGCTTCCTTTCACTTTCAATTTTTTTTTTTTTTTAACTTCATGCAGAACTAATTTTATACACTGTTCATTTGATTTGAAAATGCCAGCGTCTGGGGTATCATTAAAGAGCATTATTGAGGGAGCCACTCTTGGCAAAGATCTTGCTTAAATCCTTAGTTTTATGTTCCTGCAGAGTTGTAGACGAGGAGAAACTGTACCTCGATTTACCCACAGCCCCCACTCCACACTGGCCTTGAGCAGGTAACTTCCCCTTGCTGGAAGCTTCCTCTTTTTGGCCAGTAGAGTTGTTAGGTGGGCCATGGAGGCTCTATTACTTAAAGAATAGACATAAATAGATTGTGAAAGGTCCACCCAAGTATCCTGTGACCAAAGCCTCTTGGAATTTCTTTGATTTCTAGTTGACATAAATTAGAATTATACAGGCGTGAAGAGTCTGTCCAAAAAAGATCAGAGAGGCTGTTGGGGTTGGGGGGGAGGAGCGCTGCCTCTGTGTGATCCTATTGATTATCCAGCTGCCTTCAGGCCAAGGGGCCTCTGTGGAGGCTATTATTGATCCACACCATGAAAATAATTGAATTAATTCATTTCTCATCAAGTTGCTGTTGCCAAGACTTTCCTCCTCACCTGTTCCAATTCCCAAAGTTCTTAATTGAAGAAGATAGATGATTTATTTTAACAAGTTTCGGTGGGTATATTCTTTGGGATATAAGAAATCCTGGCTTTCAATTGGAGTTGTCCTTTAAATGGTAGTGAAATTTTATTTAATCAAACCAATGGGAAGCTAACAAAGAAAGCAAGTAATACAAATCAGTCAGTTCTTTCAATCCAGAAATCTGCTTTACAACCTCAAGAGATCTAAGGCCAAGTTTTTTACACCCCCTTTAATGTAAAAATATTCAGGAAAATTTGACCACTGCATTTCTTAGGAAGTAATTATGGTTAAAAAAAAAAAAAAAGCCTTAACAACCTAAATTTTTCTGTTTACAAAATGAGGTTTTTATCTGCTTATTTAGGAATTATGAGCAGGAAAGCCCTATAGGGAAAATAATACAAGACTCTGTAACTAATATTCAGAACGGACTGGAAAAATTGGTTTAAGGGAAAAATAATTTGTGGGTCACTGTGTCCAGGACTGTTTGGGTATCAATTGAGCCATGAAACAAAAGCGTATACCTGCAGGGACTCCCCTCTTCCCTGCCACAGATGCACAGCTGTTTTCAGATTGCCCCTAGTCAAAATTTAAGATTTAAAATTAATACCATATCAAAGAAAATAAAGTGGAAAAAAGCTAAAAGAAAACATTTCACCTGAATAAGGCAGGAGTGCTCTAATGGCATTAGACTGTGCGGTCCTCTGTTATGACTGACATAACCGTTACCCCAAGAGGCTACTGGGCTGTGTGGCCCCAAAAAGGGATGCTGAGAAATGGGAAGAGTGTAGCTGGGGCTCTAAAATCTGAACTTACGTCTTTCACTTAAAACATCAGCATCTTACTCCTTTTGCTGATGAAACAGTTTTGCCAGGTGATTTTCGCATAGGAGCACTTTAAAACACATTTTTACAACCCTCTCCTGATTATCCCCAGTAATTGAAACAGAGAAAAACACATCAGCTGAAATTCAGAGGTTACCTCTCAACCTCATTTTATCTCAGCACTCCCATCTCCTCTTATTCTAACCCTATTCACCGAACTGCTAAGCAATAACTGAAACAACCTTCTAGTACTGAAATATTAAACTAGGGAACAGTGGGGGTGTGAAGCTTCATGAGAGAGGTGAAGTTATTGAGCACAGTGTTGGTCTGCTAAGTTTTCACTTAGGGCTTCAGCTCTACCACTTTACTGTCTGTAGGACCTTCACCAACTTACTCAATAAAAGCCTCAGATTCACTTGAAATCATCTGAGAAATGGGAATAATCACAGTTACTCCAAAGGGTATTTCAAGATTAAATGAAATGTAGTACTGCAGTACTACGAAGTTCGGCACATTATAAATACTCAAGAAATGTTGCTTTCTATTATAATTATTATTACTATTTATTTAAGTATACATACTTTCTCTGGAATTCTATCTGACATACCTCTAGCAAGATTATAATATTCTAGTCATAAATATAAATTCACATTTTTAGATCATAGAAAAACTAGCTTCCTGAGACCTGGGAAGGAATTTTTAAATAGTAGAATTTACCATGTTAAATAGCCAGCAATGTACAGAATAAGATCTGTTTGCTTTGTTTCTTCAAGAAAACAGACCTTTGCAGACTTAAGGGAATTTCCCGCAGTAGCTGCTTGTTTTTAATTGCCTCCGTTATAGGATTGGTATAGAATTAAATTATTGGTTTGTTGCTTAGTTGTTTTTTTTTGTTTGTTTGTTTGGTTGGTTGGTTGGTTGGTTGGCTGGCTGGCTGGTTGGTTGGTTTTATAGAGAGATGGAAGATGAGAGCCTACTGTCCCTCCAAATACTGTAGGATAAATAAAATCCTATGTTGAAATATGCCTGAAGATTGCTTTGCCAATATATAGTACATTTGGGTTTTTTTATTTGTCTTCGGTAATAATATGAAAGGATAAAGTTATGGGATCACATTATCTTTTAACTTTAGAAATAGAAGAGAATAGAAATTGCCTAACCCAGGTCAGATAAAAAGCCAGGAACTCCTAAACACCTGACCAAGGACAATGAAGGATGCCCTTGGGCCCAGAAGCCTGAGAGACTCCTGTAGTTGGGAATGCGCACAGCAGGTTGTCAGGTCTGCTGTGCCACATTCAATGAAACTATTTTCCTCTTTATACATAGTTTTTCAATGAAAATATGAGCATTTTGCCTTCTAAATTCATCATATATTTTATTCATTTTTGTCTACTGAGTGGCTAAATATGCTTCAGTCACTGTAGTAGGTGACAGGTCAGGAATAGCAGTGCACAAATTCATTTCTATTTCAAGGACCCTACCACCAAAGAGACAGACAAGCAACCAGGCAGCTAGAATACTGCGAAATTGCCAATTAATGTTTTTTTTTTAAAGAACATTCAAAAGTAGGTTTTTCTGAACAGAGACTTCCACTTTGATGTTAAATCAACTTTCAGTTGTGGACCTATACAGTCCTCTTTTTTCCTGCTTAGTATTAAATTTCTAAAAATAAGATTGTCTTGAAACAGTTCTTACTTCTTCATTCTCATTACAGTCTAATTCCATGCACGTTGGCACTGTGGCTATTCATAGAGGACCAACGGTGTCCTCTATGTTACTGAAGCATCAGGTACTTCTCTGTCTGACCCGCTCCATCTCTTGGTAGCTGCACCCTAGGGAACCCATTCTCCTTTTACGAGAACACTTCTTTCTTGTTTTCCACATCACCATGCTGCTGTTTTTCTGTTTATATCTGTCTGCCCTTCTTTCTTCTGTATGCCTCCCATCCTCATCTGTAAAATGGAAATAATAACATGAACTGTGTAGGTTATGAGAGGGGTGAGTTGATCGGTGTATACTTGGATTGGTGTATTCCATACTTCTCTTATAGGAAGTATGGAATAAAAACAGATTTATTTGTTACGGCAATCAATCTACCTCTCTCATTCCCATCATTCTCCTCATTAGAATGTAAACACTATGTTATTTTAAGACTACTTGCTAGATTTCTAGATACATATGTAGTAGATGCTAGGTGAATCAGTGAGTGGGCAGATGGATGGATAAGTAGGTAAGTCAAATTTTGTTTCTCATCTGCATTCTCTTCAATAAGAACAGTTCAATTTTTGTTGCTTTACTTATTTGAAATCTACAGTTTTTGTTTACAGAACTATTACATAGATACAAATTTGAAAACCACTAGATTCCATTGCCTCTAATGATTTGGTAGATTGTAGAAGTGTACAGACAGAAGAAATTAAGTAAATAAGTAAATAAAAAAAATATTTCTTGAAGTTGAGGAACTTAAGGACAGCTGGCACTCTTTGGAGTTCAAAACAACCAAACAGACCTCAGGTGTCAGATGAGAGGCTGGACTTGCTGTCCTTCAGAGCACAGCCCAGAAAGCACTGCTCTATGCACAGTTCCTCTCCTGGGGGTGGGGGCAGGGGCTGGGGAAACCACCTTTTTTTCATGGTGTTTTGTTTTTTTTTTTTTTTTTAATCTAAAGATTTACTGGCTTGTGCAGAATAAATACTTGCCTATAATAAATTTGTTTTAGAAACCAGGTCAAACTCATAAACCCTACATGATGGAAACTACAATTTTAAACACACTTTTTCATCAGAGGCCCAGTTGGTGGTCAGCACTATCCTAGCCTTTATGTGAGAAAATAAAAATTGAAATTAAGAAGACCATTAGATACAGAAGACATTTTTAATTCAGCGAGTTCTCCCCCTCAATTATGCTTTTCAGCATAACTTCAAGAGTTTAATTTAGAAACACCCAGATGTGTTCCATAAATATATCGCACCTACCACTCAGTGACTGCATTAATTATCTTATTAGCGCCCAGGATTTTCGAATAGTTGATCTTTTGCTGAACCGTTTAGAGTGCTGTAGATGACGCCCCTAAGTGACTTTTTCCATCCTGGTGTCCCATATACATCCATTTCGGTTTTTATCTCACTGCATGTGCAAACATACAGATTTGAGCAGTGAATAAAGTCCATGACCAGCAGTTTATGGCTCAGAATAATCAACAGAAGACTGGGTGCCTGGAGCTTGCACTTGACTTGTAGCCCCTTTCTTGATGGAGGACTGCTTGGAGATACAGGAAATGACAATGTCATTAATTTTTTCTCTCTGACAGTCTAGTTGTTGGGCTTCTGTCACACTAATGTCTAATTAGAGGCTTTGGGTTAGCGAGCCCTGATTCTCACTTAACACGGCAGGTGTTTCTGTGATCCTTATCCTCCCAGATTCTTTGCTGCTTTCTCACTGTGCTAATTCAAGTGAATAGAAACCGTGCTAGTGTTAACAGGCAACCTACATTTCATGAAAAAGAGACAGCATGAAGCCAGGCCTGTTGTGATATTGACAGTGCACAGCACTTTCAATCATTGCAGGTTCTGAAATGGAATGACTGCATTTGACAAAGTTGACTGAATTTACGAGCCTGCCTCTGTCAGGTTCATTGCATTCCCTGTATCTGTCTCTTTCTGTGCTTTGGCATTTTTAAATGAGTTCCTTTTTTGCCTCCCAAGAGTAATATTTCTTATATCTATAAAAACAAAATCCTTAAAGACCTCAGGTTATGAATATGAGGCTAATATATGAAGCCTAGTGTATTATGTGTATGCTGTAATCAGCTGGTTCCCATATTTAACAGGTGACTTTTAGGCTTCAACAAGATGCTCAGTTTTTCTTCCTAAAACTTCGTTAAATAATTAGTGATAAGTACCAATTTTTCTTGCATCATGGGAAGGACTGGTTCCATAGGAGCACCGAGTTCAGAGGAGTCTTTCCCTCTCCTTAGCTGTTGGGAAAGTCATATGGCAACCTCCTTTGGCAGTGCCAAACTAGATATCTAAGCCTGCACATCAAAGAAGAATCCAGTTCAGTTTTATCACATTCAAAAAATAAAATCCTTAGACAGTGAATAATATTTTTTAAATGGAATAATGAAGTCTTAAGGCAATAGTTTTCTTTTTCTCTGGAACTGCTGACCTAGAACTTAATATAAAAGGCATCATATGAAGTGGGTCACTTGTTAGTTTAAATCAGCGGTTCTCAACCTGTGGGTTGAGACCCTGGCGGGGGTTGAACAACCAAAACTCAGGGGTGGCCTAAAGTCATTGGAAAATACATATTTAAACCCATGCTATGCCATGGTGAAATGTTATTTATTGGAATTAGTAATAAATATTTCTCAACATATAATTAAATATTGTTTTTGTGATTAATCACTGTTTAAATTATGTTTGATTTGTAGCAATGAGAATACATAATGTATATCAGGTATTTACATTCCAAATCATAACTGTAGCAAAATTACAGTTTTGAAGTAGCCACCAAAATTATTTTTTGGTTTGGGGTCACCGCAACATGAGAAACTGTATTGCAGGGTCACGGCATGAGAAAGGTTGAGAAACACTGGTTTAAATAATCTAAATTCGGATTTGTCTTCAGATACTCATGGTAGGAATTGCTTGTGCCTTCCAGGAACATTTCAGTGACATTGAATTAGTAGGTCTCGACTTAAAGTGTGTACATGCACGTCCTGGGAGCGCTCAAAAAATACTGATGCCAGGTCCCTGTGAGGTATCAAGCCTCTTATAGTTGTCTGGGATATGGTCCAAGAATTGGGACATTTAAGATCTCTCCAGGTGATTTTAATGAGCAGTTAAGATGACAACCACCACATTCCTGTTGTACTCTTGATTGCAGACACAGTTTAATTTATCCCATATCACTAAACATGGATCCCAGATTTGTTATATACACATTACTGTGGGGTCCTGGCAGAATGCCTTAGCTTGACTGAGAAAGGAAGAGGAGAAGGATGGAGAAGAGGAAGAGAGCAGGATGCTAAGGTAGGAAGTCAGGCCTTGTGAGTGAAGAGAAATGGAGGAGATATTAGACAGGTGGCACCATGCACCTGCTTTCCTGCTATAACCATAGGAAAATGCAGCAGAATATGTTGTGTCACCCAAGTGTGAACTTGAAAAGCCCTTCTATAAGAGTTGGGTGAAGGGCCAGGGAGATAGTTCAGTAGAATAGGTGCTTTCTGGCAAGCATAAGGTCCTGAGTTCAATCCCCGGTACTGGAAAAAAAAAGATTCAACATAAAAGGGTTGGACAAAATAGCACCACAAAAATTCATGCATGCCCACAGAGTACTGGTGCATTTGGTTGACTATAGAAGAACCTAGAAAAAGTAATGTATCCTCTACTTATTTATTTATTTGTTAGTTTGTTTATTTTTAGTGTCCTATTTAAAATATTTTCAGCCACTTTGATGGCCTATCTTATTGACATTCAGATTTGGGTGGTACTAAACTTTTTGTTCTTCTTGTTTTATCCTTTTCAGTATGTGCCATATCTGAGCCTACAGTCACTGGCAGAGTATCAGGGTTTATCTGAACATGCATTTTCCACCAAGACTTTTGCTGCATCTAGTAAGCATCAGGTTCCACAAATATCTAGCATAGTTGCCCAGGGAGCCATGAAACTTAGAGAGAAGCAGACTCGGGAGGCATATTGCCCCAGAGACAACACTTTGCTTCTGGACTGCCACAACTCAGCCCCAGGGGCCGTTAGCATGCTGAGTGACATTGCCCAGGGAGTGTGTGATAAATGACAGACAAGCTTCAGGGCCAAGGCCCCAAATTAGAGGGCAAGAGCTGAGTGTGCTGTTTGTAGCAGTTTCACAGATGCACTGTGGCACCTTACTTTTCCCACCTGCAGAAAGGGATCCATTTTTTATCCCTCCCCTCCTTTAGAGCAGAGCTATTTTGAAACTAGAACTTATTTCACTTGCACATTGGATGAAGCAAGAGAGACACTACATATTATACAAAGAAAATGACTTAGTTTTTCTATACTAGCTCATGAGCTGTTTTTTTTTTTTTTTTTTTCTCTGCATGCTAACTATTTTTAATGCACATGGTGTACAGACTGACATTGCCTTGTCCTTCAGAAGTGCATTTAACGATGCACAACTGTAACCCCAGGGTTCAGGCAGCTGAGGCAGGAAAATTGAATTTGAGGCCAGTCTAGGCTACATACTGAGTTCAAGGCCACACTAAATTACATAGAAAGAATCTGTCTGGAAAAGAAAAAAAGAAAGAAAGAAAGAAAGAAAGAAAGAAAGAAAGAAAGAAAGAAAGAAAGAAAGAAAGAAAGAAAGAAAGAAAGAAAGAAAGAAAGAAAGAAAGAAAGAAAGAAAGAAAGAAGCCGCTTAAATATCATTTCTTTTGGAAAACCCTTTCCTATACTGCTGACAAACATCCGGTGCCTGCTGTGTGCTTCTGTCCATGACAACATACATTCTCTGAGAGTGTTTCTCTTTGGTGGAACTGCTGCCACCCGTCCATCTTCCCAGCTGGGGTGTAATCTCCACAAGGGCAGGGCCCCATACCTGTCTTGCTGACTGTCCTACTTCAGAATGTGAAACTTGTGACAGTACTTTCTGGGAGAGAGATGGGGAGGAAAGCAACGCTAGCTCCTGACATAGTCACACTTGTTCTTGTCAAAAGGCTCCTTGTTAGTCCTGCCGCTTCATCATGTTTCTGTCACGCTTCAATGTCTCACACAGCCGTAGCTCCACACAGGATATTCCACAGGCCAACTGCAACCCATTATCATTTGCATTTTCACAGTGGAACCATTTTGAAAAGATTATTTTAAAAAAATAAAGGAAAAGATTGTCAAGGACTTGGAAATGCATTTCTGTGCCAGATGCAATTATTTTTTAAATGTCACAAAATTAATGTCAGTAAACATGTTACTGAGTGATTTGCTAGCCCCTATTGGCATTTCTTCACCACATTGTTTTAATGAGGTACCAAGGAAGTGTGGTTCCATGCAGAGTACTGTGTGTTAGGGTTCTGAGTTCAAACCCTGGGTTCCAGTTACTAGCCCAGTGATCCTATGATATACCAGTACTGCCTCAGCTACAGTTCTGTTGCCAATTATTAATACTCAGAGACCTGGAAAATGATAGAAGCTTAATGAATCTTGCTCCATTCCCATCCACCCATCCTTACAGGAATGGAAATGTACTCACATGAAGTCCTGATAGTGTGCTTTTCAGTGGGAATATGAGGCAGTTTGGATCAAAGATTTTTCCTATTCTGTGGCTATATTATTTGATACCTGTTCTCCAGGACAGCATATGCCAGATGCCACATGATAGTATGTGATTTTTTTTTTTTTTTTTTTTTTTTGTCTTTTTGAGACAGGGTTTCACTATGCAGTTCAGGCTGGCCTTGAGCTCACTTTGGTAGCCCAGGCTGGTCTCGAATGCACATCAATCCTCCTGCCTCAGCCTCCCAAGTGCTGGGATTGCAGGCGTGAGCCACCACGCCCGCCACGTGATAGTAGAAACAAAAAAAAAAAAAACAGAAAAACTATCTATGACTTGTATTTGCTTCCACATAGAAGTGGAAGCCATATCAATTTTGGGAGCCTAAGAAATTACAATGTAGAAAACTTAGGAGACTAAAGACGATTTTGTCTCTGCCACCAGATAATTGTGACATCCAAAAGGATGTTCAGCCACAGAATTTTCAGATCTTCTTTCAGATCTTCCTAGGTCTCTCTGACCATGATGAGCAGGTTACTGATGCTACAAACTAAGCTATCATAACCTCTGAATTATTTGGAGCTTTGCAAAGTTTTGGAAACTCACATCTAGGACCATTAACTAATTTCTGTTTATGTTCACAGTGTAGTGTGCCATTGAACTCTAGTAAGGAGTGTTGCCATGCTTTAATCCAAAATATAGCTTAGTTATTTCTTGAGTACTCCCTGATAGCTGTGTGACTAGAAAACTTGCCGAACTATTATCATGAGCTGCTTTGCTCTGTAAAAATACATTGGGAACTCCAAAGAAGCTATGCCCAGGCAAAGAGGTAACGGCGGTGTCAGATAGATAAGGTAATAGCCCCACATTGCAATAGGCATAAACTTCAAAAGAATGAAAGAGTTGGGGGCTGCTATAATGTCAGGATTTTAGAGACCAATACCACAGTAGCTGGAATGATTTGAGAACAAGGTGTACTTAATCTATAAAATTTTTGATACAATGCTGTTTGTTGCTTATTCTTTTGTTCAATACATCCTCAATAAACAACTCCTATATTAACTTATCTGGCAAATATTTATGGAGTATGTACCATATGTTAGTATGCTCTAGAGTACTACAAATTTAGAAGCAAACAAAATCCCCAGTCTCTTGGAGCTCATATTATAATGGGGTAAAAAAATATACTAGACAGTGTGTAGGACCATAAACAAACAGATGACTGAAATAATTCTTGTCATCAAGGAACTTATGTAGTCTTGGGACAAAGTTGAATGTTTTATTGTTGTTCATACTTTAAATAAAGAGTGTGCATCATTTCTTTTTTATTTTATAGAGAAATAAAAATAATAGAGTTTCAGAACAAGTTAGTAGGAAAGCTATAATAATTAATGCATTAAATATTGTTGTCTTTATAGTAGCTATTCACAGTAGAAGATACAAGGGCCGGCAGTGTAGCTCAGCGGACTAAGCGCTTGCTTAGGGAAGCGTAGGGGCCAGGGTTCGATCCCTGGCTCCACATGCCGCACCAGCCACATTCTCGGATGTGCTGAGCCGGCAGTGGAGTCTGGGCATGGTGGTGTGCACTGTAATACCAGCACTTGGAAGGCAGGAAACAGGAGGATCACTATTAGTCAGAGCTGCGTTGTAGTGAGATCTTGCACGCACACACACACACACACACACACACACACAGAGTACAAGATATATACATGATGTCTTTTCCAAACAATATTAGAAAAAACCTCTTCAGTGACTAAGAAAAACTAATTGTATCACTATCTTTATTATCTTGTATATAAATTTTTTCTCTTTCTTCCTTTTAACTTTTCTCTACCAGTTTGTCTTTTCTTTTGAACAGTTTCTTCCAAATTCAATGGTTATTATATTACATAATGTTACCTTCAAAGTAGTTGCTTAGGAGCTGGGGAGATAGCTCCGAGGCACAAGTGCCTGCTGGGCAAGTGCAAGGTCGTGAGTTCGAACCCTGGTCCCACAAAAAAAAAAGTAGTTGCTTAGATTACTAGATATAGGTGTGTAAGGTTGAAGATTGATCAAACAATATACATAGTAACTGTTCTTTGCAATGAACTAATAGAAATTAGTAGTCAGTTATCTTAGCTACTATATATATGACATATATATATACATGTGAGATATTTTGTACACACACACACACACACACACGCACACACATACCCTTCTTTTCCCCTTTTTCCCATCCAAGTTTTTTTAACCTTTGTGAGCAGTTTCCTTCCCTTTGCCAATGTCTGTTGTATCTCTTGGTTCTTGCTTACGCTATAAGATTTTACATTAAGGAAAAAATATGATGCTTACACATGTGAGTCTGATTAATTTCACTTATGAATATACCCTCTAGTTGTATCCATTTACCCATAAGAATCTCAAATTTACCTTTCTTTTTAGCTAAGTGATACTCTATTGTATGAAAATACATATTTTTTACCCATTCCTCAGTTGATTTGCATTGAGGTTATTTCCAGAATTTAGCTAGCACAAATTATACTACTATAAACATGGGTGTACATATATCTCTGTGGTATGGTGTTTTTAATTCTTCTAGAAAGAAACCCAGCAGGGGAATAGCTGGATAAAGTGGACTTCTTAATCTGAGTTTTTCGAGGAATCTTCACACTGATTTCCACAGTGGTTGTACCTGTCTCACTCCCACTAATAGTGGAGAAAGGTACTTTTTCCCTTCAGCCCCAACAGCATTTGTTATTGGTTGAGTTTTTGATGGTAGGCACTGTTTCTGGGGTGAGATGGGCAGCCAGTGTGGGAGGAGCCTGCCTTAGCTTTCCTTTTTCATGTCGTTTCCCTATTGTGTATTCCCTATGTTTCTCTGTTTATTTACTTGCCACACCTGTTGGCTTTTTTCTGTTGATGTTCATATATTTTTAGTATTCACTGTTTCTTTCTGATATGTTTCTAAGCATTCTGGAAGCTGGTTTGGTGATCATAAATTTCTTTAGTTGTTCTTTGCAATGAAATTATCTTATTTATCCAGCCATTTTGCAGGATAGTGTTGCTGATAGTTTTCCTTTAGGATTTGAAATGCCTCACTCCAAGTTCTTGATTTGAAGGTTTATGTTGTGAAGTCTGTTGTGATTCTGATGGGCTTCCTTTTGTTGGTGTTATGTTTCTTTTCTCAAGCTGCTTTTAATATTTTGTTTTTGGGGCCAGCAAAGTAGCTCAGCAGTCTAAGTGCCTGCTTAGGAAAGTGCAGAGACCTGGGTTCTCAATCTCTAGCACCAGATACTGGGTGGATCTCGCATCCAGGCACCCTCAGCTGGCCACCAAGACTGGGCATGGTGGCACATGACTGTAATCCTAGGACTGAGGAGGCTGAAAACAGAAGAATCACTATGAATCCAAACTGCATAGTGAGATCCTATACCAAATATAGAAATAAATAAATGAATGAATGAATAAATAAGTAAATTTTATTTTCGTGCCAAATTCCTAGAATCTTGATTATTATATGCCTTGTGTAGCTCGACTGGGTTATGGCTATTTGGAGTTCCATATGTTCCATTTATTTCTATGTCAAGTTCTTTATCCATGTTTGGGAAGCTTTCTCCAATTATTTTATGAAGAGGTTTTTAATGGCTTTTGCTCCTCCATCTATAGCTTCCTCACTTGTACCATTCAATCATACGTTGTTCTTCACTTCATCCTGTAGCTATTGGATTGATTTTTTGTGATCTCTTGCCATTTTTATGATACTTCCTTTTTGAGCTTGCTAGTCCTATTCCTGTCTTCCAGATCTGATGTTAAGTCTCCATCTTCATTCAGTCTGCTGTGTGGACTTTCGGGGACATTGCTCATCTCTTGCATTTCTACTTGGGTCTGTTTCATTGATTCCATTTCTTGTCTGTATTTGACATTTATAGTATTCATTGTTTTCCTGAGCTCTGTAATTGTTTATCTGTGTCTGCCCTCAGGGCTTTTATTTTGATAGTCACTTCTTGCACTTCGGAGATTATTTTTATAGCCTCTTCCATTTGTTTATTTCACTTTTGCTGCTATCATTTCAGAGAATTCTGTTTGCTGACTTCCAATTTCTTCTATGTCTTCGTGTTCTGGACTTGTCCTGGGTAGGCTGTGCATTTGGGACTGCATTTTGCCTCTTTGTCTTTTCATTTTATATTTTCTATTTTATTTTGTTCTATGTTGATACTTGTGAATTTCCTATGTTCAATGGCCTTAATGCTAGTATCAAAGCTTTCTTAGGATATGTCTTCTCCTCCAGATGTCTTCTAGATGTAGGTAGCTCTTGGTCTTTATGTCTATCCCAAGAACCTACCTTCCCAATATATTAAGTTTGTGGAGTTGTTATCAATTTGCCTTCAAGCCCATTCCTTGGGTGCTAGAGTATGGGAATTGTTATGACCCCTTAAATCACAGTGTTGTCATATGAGAGGAAATTTTGGCATCCTAGTTAAAGTAGTTTAATTGTCAATAACAATAGACTCAACGGAAGCCTGGCTACTTACAAACTATGGTAACTATTAGCCTGATATCTAAAACTGTTAGCCTGATATCTATAACCATATGAGGAAGATCTAGAGAAATATAATCCAATTTATACCAGGACCTTGTATGTCATGTTTTTCCACTTAGTAGAGGGATTTTATCCTATTGTATGTGAGGGTTGGAAGTGGGAATGAGGATTTCAAAAGGGACAGGGGATAGCATGGAGAAATGAATAAAGATAAATGTAGTAGGAGCAAGGTTCGAGGGCATACTGATATCCCGGTATTCAGTAACTGGAGGGCAGAGGAGGAAAGGATTGAAAGAGAATGTCTAAGAGTTTTTAAGTGAACCAGAAAGAGAAGACAGTGATTACTCTCATTAAAGTATCATAAATTCACATTAGATAGTTGATGAAAGAGACAAACAAGTAGAATAGAACAGATTAGAAGCTCATATTGCTAATGTCACATAAGACAGTTCCATACCATACCTATAGTCCTACCTGTCTATCCTGTGTGCCATAGGCAGAGTACTACTGCTTTGCGGGTGTTGCTACAGGTTACTGGGCCCTGAGTCCCACCAGTGGAGGGAAGGACAGGCAGATCTCAGACTTTCCTTTCCAGCCCTGAGGTCCCAGTGCAATGGAAGAAGGTAGGACTTGAACTGATCATTCACTTCATGTTGGAAAACTTTCTTCCATTAAGAATAAATAACCTTTAGTGGTTTATTCTTATGTGACATAATGTATTCATAAGTTATGTTTCTTATTTTTCTTAACAAGAAATGTCCCATTTTATAAGGAGAATTAAGAAATAATCACTTCCTGTACTTTCTCCCATAAGTTTTATCATAAATAATATGTTTGAAAGTAAGTCTCTAGTATCAAAGCTTTCTTAGGACATGTCTGTTTCTCCAGATGTTTTTAGATGTAGGTAGCTCTTGGTCTTTATGTCTATCCCAAAAATGCACCTTCCCAATATATTAAGTCTGTGGAGTTGCTATCAATTTCCTAGGTGATTCAGGCCTAGATTTACATTTTTCAGGAGAAAGTATTTATAGAGTTAGGAAACTATGATGTGCTAGATATGTTGGTTAAGCTGAATTTTTGAAATCTTCCCATTTTCCTCACCCTTGCACTGCAGCAGCAGCAGCAGCAGCAATATAATAGAACTATGGCATGATTTTCTTTAATTAGCACAGCAATTTGCCTTACATTTTCAAAAAGTGCTAATAGATGTTAACTCAAAATAGATTAAAATCCAGACAAATTGCTACTACCTTAAAAAAGAGGCATAATAGTTTTGGAAATGTAAATTATGGTTGTACGGTTATTGGAGGGAACTATAAAACCCAGTCCTATATTTTTGAAAAACCTGTGGCACATGATTTTGTTCTCTTTTAATCACAGTAATTTCTTCAAATGACACTCCTGTGTATTTCCTTAGGAAGATACACTGCAGTTTTCAAATTTCATGTGTATTATAGAAATTGCTATTGATAGGTTTCAGCAAGAAATTATATCTAAAACTCAGGGATTATAAGGAAATTTTTTAAAAATCTTCATGTTTCATTTTTATATTACATGTGTTTTATAAGCTGAAACTAAGAATCATTCTTTTTATTCTAGCAACTGGAGTTGAACATGATAAAATGTCCATAGCAATGTGTATGTAGGCATAACAGTTCTAAATGATCTGGCCTCTGCTGGCATGTTACACTGAATTCTACTGCGCCAAAGCACTTACAGTCTCTACAAAGAGCAAATGAGCATAGCTTTACTTCTGACAAGTAAATAAACATCATTTCTATATTAAATTCATCATGCTATATAACCAAGAGATTATAAGTAAAAGAACATTCCCTAGTGTGTATACATATTTTTGCTGAATAACTTCTACATAATCAAGCTCTAAAAGAGAATGTATGCATTTTCCTCCCTACTTTGTTTTCTAGAATTTACAGAGGACAGCTCACAAAAATGTTGCCGACAAGACACAGTTTATCCACAGAGGATCACTGGTGCTGCTTTTCAAATAGCTATCCAAAACCAACTTGTTGTCTGTTCTTACTCATAAGTTCTGAAATCCAGAGATAGCACAACACCATCTCTGTTCTCAACCACAAACGTGCCTTACTTTGTGCAACATATATAGGGTGTTCATGAATCAAAGGATGTACAAAGTACGTTTAGGGGAGCTGACAGAATACATTAACTCTGTACCATGAAAATGTTTACTAAAGGGAAAAAAAATCCTCCAATATATAGACTTCATAAATTTATATCATGCCCCTGTTGGAAAACAGTTAACACATAGAGATATTTTCCAATTTTAAAAATTGCGTCTCCAAAGCAAATTGCCTGTGAACCCTAAGTATAGAACTGTTTGTAGACCCACATGTAGGTTGGCAAAGATGTACCATAGAAAATAGCCCCTCTCTGGATGGTGAATATAAATACTTTCTCTTCTCCATTATTTTCCAGTTTGTTTTTTGTTGCATAGAGGAGACTTAGACTGCACGTTTTTCCTGTGCGGTCCCTCACAAACATTAAAGAGGTTGTCTGGCCAAATGACTTGCTCTCCTTTGGCAAAAGACACATTTTTCTGGATCTGTTTGTTGCAGGAGGGAGAAAGCTGACCTTACAGCATTATGAGGAATATCATTTAAAGGCAAGGGAGAATTTCCTGACACTGAATGTTTTAAATCTGGATTGTGCAATGAGGAAAAGCTCTGTTAGCTCCTCTAGAGAGTATTACAATAGAATACATAATCTTGTATATAAAATATGACCTACATATTACTTCTTACCCTGTCATTATTTTGTTTTGAACATTACAACCAATGTTATCAAGGTTTACTTTTGAGATATGCACTATAAAGCATAAATTGCCCTAATATATCATTAATTAACTCTTACAGTCATATGCATTTCGTTTGCTACAACAATGAGAACTAGCATTTAGGGACTTCTTTGTCACGCATAGTGAGAGACATGTTATTATGTTTAATCCTTACAACAGTCCTATGACATGAATACTCTTATCCTGTTGTTACCGTTGGAGAAATAAAATCTCAAATAAGGGAAAACAAGATTCAACAAGCAAGTTTTGCATAGCAAAATATCCTGTAAAGATCAAGTATCATAAAGACAATGTTATCAATACCAAAAAAATTAATTTGAACCATATTTTTCCAGCTCTCCCAGAAGGCCCCACTTTGTTTCAAAAACATGGAGACAACTAACTTTCACAATTGTCGCACTGCTGAACAGGTTTTCAAAGGAAACAGCAAGGGCTTCGTGTTGTTTTGGGTTTTTCCTGGTGATCTAAGTTTTTTTCCAACAATGAACATCAAAAGGGGTGCTTGAAAATGTGCATTCCAAGGATCTTCCTTAGGACTTCCTCAGTGTAGCCTACTCAGTCTACATAAAATATTGATGTATTCGAAAATGCCCAAGTGTTCAATAAAGATTCTAAATAAACCTACCTAAAAGTTGTGGTTCTTAGGTTAATCATTTATTTATCTAAAGGATGAAGGAAGCTGTCTACTTCTGTGATATGAACTGCAATCAGCTTAAAGATAATTGACAAATTAATCCCTTCACAGCACAGCAATTGTAAAGGTGTTAGTTTTAATTAGGCCTGTCTGATTGCCTTGTCTAATCAAGAATCGAGGTGGTGTCTTTGATGGCTCAGGTCTGTTGGGGCCATCCCTGACCTGCCAGCCATGTATGTTTTAATTATTGATTCCTCACATTTCAGCCCTTTTCACAAAGGGACTTGAAGTTTGCAATGCCTTAACATTTAAAGGGAAGAAAAACAAACATTATTCCTAGCGCTTCCATCTAGAATCTTGTATATCCTTTCCCCATTTGTACAACATTTCTTCTAAAAATACAATCATGTTGATGAATTAAAATTGGAAAGTATTCTTACTATTTCCTTGCATCTGAAGCACTAGAAATTCAGTGGACCTTGTTAATATCTTAACAAATCAAAGTCATTTATGTTTTCAAAAAACACATTTGATTTCTTGACATCATGTCTTTTAAAAACTTCCATGTGGGCAAATGTGATAGTGAGAAATAGAGATGTCAGACAAAAGGAAAACTTACTTTCTTACAAAATATTTCTTCATGTTGTAAGCAGAAATGTGATAGGCTACAGGTGTCATCGGAAGCAGGCACAACACGCTGGCCAACCTGGTCAGCTTCGTGGTGCTGGTGGCTGCCTGTGTGTTGTAGTGACTCTTCTCTGGTTGCAGGTAAACGAAGTGACAGTGGAACAGCTGGTGCAGCAGTACCCCCACATCACCTTCAGCACCGTCCTGCAGGACTGCAAGAGGACCTTGGAGAGAGCTTATCAAATGGGCTGGACCCCAAACATGTCTGCTGCCTCCTCCTGATGTGCATGCCCACACGTGGGTACCCTGGGCCATTCATCAGGCAAAGCAGTGTAGATTTGGAATTGGTGATCTCTTGGAAAGGTTCTAACTATCACCCATCTGCATCTGTACCAGGGTGTGTATATTTGTGTCTTGTTCACCTACTGCATAGCATAAGTGCACTTGTTACTTGTTTCTGGGTGAGCTGGCTTTGCTTTTCTTGAAAACTGAAGATTATGAAAGCCACACATATTTTAGTTTTTTAATTTAAAGGCTTATTTCTTTAAACAACATTTTAATAGAAAGTCAAAGAATTGGATTATTACTTTGACTTCTGATTTCTGCTGTTTTTTAAGTGCTCACAAAAGTCTTTCTTTTTTTGATGAAATAGAATTGTGCACTCCTACAGGTCAGACCAGAAGTGATCACTGGGAGCCTGTAATGTGGTGATCTTCGCATTCCGAGCACATGTACACATACTGTTATTTACACTCTTGTGTAAGAGTGCACAAACACAACAGGGTGGTTTCTTTGTAAGCTGTTTCCTGACAAAGGTGACTTCCTTCAGACTTCAGAGAGAGTATGTCATCTGCTAGGGCTCCATGTTACTCAGTGTGTCCACAGGTGGGCAACCATCTGTCCAGGGGGTGACTTAGGTACTAGAAAGAAGAAAGCCTTCCTCAAATTTTCATATGGATGAAACAACCTGAACTCCCTTTGCCAGCTCACAAATATGAATTATTCATTATCTAACACAAACATTCTGTTGAGTGCTAAGTATTTTAGTTAGTTTTGCATTAACGTTGTGTTAGCTTTTATTTTGTGGATAGCAAGTGATTGGGATATATCTTAGGGATATTTGGAGCTAATCTTAGCGTTATCCACAATGAAGCCACCAATGTGATTAATGGTATGTAGTATTTTTAAAAATCCACAGATCATTTCATTACTTTGTTAGTTTTGATAATTATGAAAGTATATTTCTGAGATTTGGGGTAGTCACATTAATAGCTCATGAGTGAAATATAAGTAGACAATCTTTCTATTCAATTTTTTTTCTTTTGCTTTGCTTTAGGTTTTAGAACAGGTTTTTGGATATATGCATGTTATCTTTTTTTAATAATTCTTATGCTACTGCAAAAAAAAACTATTGCTAGCTACTGTATGAGTTATAAACAAGAATTTGAAAATCTGTTCATTAAGATTCTGTTTACACTTGCCAGAAGTATTTTTATTTAATTGAAGATTGCCAGCTTTCAGTTAAGACAGTATCTATCAGTAAATGAATATACATTTGATTTTCCATATCTTTACAATTAATTCTTTGTAGGGACTCAGGCTCCAATAAACTTTCCTGTGTCTAGATTTATAATCAGGACTGCAGGGAGCCTTTTAAAGCTAAAGAGTTATTATCTTTCATAGTAGAAGTAAAAATAAAGCCCTGATTTGTGAATTTACTATTTATTCCTCCTTAATGTGGACATAACTGTTATTTTGTCTTTAACAATGTAACTTACTTAGGTTTGAGTTCATCCCTTGTAAATGCAGATACTTATGATACTAGTTGTAACAAACAAAACATAGCCTTACATACAAATGACATTCATGTATTTATATTGACTTCTTTTTGGTAACCAACTGTTTCTTTTGATTATGTCAACATATTTCTGATGTGATGATTTTTGTTTTAATTTGAATCACTTCAGAAAATGTAGTCAATAAACACTACGAATATTTTCCAGTAGCTAAACAGATTGCTAATTTAATTTGAATGGAATAAAATTTGTGTAAGAAAAGGCTATTTACCGTTAATAAACTATATTTCTTCTTACACAATTCACTGTGTCATTTTCATATAATTTCTCCACCACTGAAAAACCATATTGCACAGCATTTGAATCGAATTTTAACCCCAAACTAATTTATAAGACAGTATGTATAGTAATAGTAGCTTCAGTGAATAAAAATGTTTAATTTTGTATGTGTCACACTATATTTTAAATAATTTTAAAAGGGGCAAAAGAAGGGAGAACAATCTATGGCATATAGATGGTATAATTTCAGTTCAACATTGTAATAATCTTTGAAGTGTTGCAGTTTGGTTGTCAAATGATTTCAGAGTATATAATTGACTTTTTAAATGTTTCATTGTTTTAAAGTGCAGCACTAAAACATGCTTTAGCTTTGGGGATGGGGTGGGGTGGGGACTACACTTATCCTCTAAGATGTCAGCTAATCCAGAAATCCTGATGCAACATAACCTGGAAACTGCTTTGTTACATTTGTGGAAATCTGCAGAAATATCACATCCATCCTCAAAGCATTAATCTCAAAAAACAGCCAGGAATAGTATCATCCTGAGTGATTCTGTGATGGTTGTTGAATGTGTTCTCATTAGATGCTTAAAAATGAGGCTTGAAATAATTTTTCTGGGCAACATAGTTTCTTTTTCTTTTTTTGTTTTCTGTTTGTTTGCTTAGAGTGTCATAAATATATGTGAACATGTTTAATGCAGGGCTTTTTATCCTCTCCAAAATGTCAACAGTATTTTCAGAATAAAACCTATGAAATACATTGCTTTAGTGGAAACTCTGGTCCTTTGTCTTTAATGTCTTTTTTGAGTGGATAAAGAAAATCACCCAGTTTGTAGTTTCAGTATTTCCGTGAATCTTTTGACCTTGCAATGGGTTGCAATAAAAGAGAAACAAAGCACTATATCTTTTGTTTTATTTTAGAAACAATAAATGGCCTCTCCATTGCTGGCTGGGACAATGCGTTCAGCAGTCTGTGTCTGTGTCTTACTACAAATGCATATAGGTGTGACTAATGAAGATTAAAAGAGTGGAGTTAGGAGGTGCTAATGTGGATAGTAATTGCTGAGATGAGATTAAAATCTCAAGGGTTTCAATAAGTGAATTGTTTAAAGTCCCATTCCCTAAGTAGTCTCTTATTTGCTTCACCATTTTTTCAATTTTAAATAAATAAATAAATCATTTCTCACATTGCAAGCATGTGTCAGGCACTGTAGAGCTGAACATAAATGAAATCCATGCCCAACCTCAACCTGCTCCTAGCTAGCCAAGGAGATGCTGTGGGAAGCCAGCTCCGAATGGAGCGTGGCCTGTGTAATAATGTGTGTAGCACCAGTCAATACTCCAAACAGGAGCTTTCAGTGCAGAGTGAAGGAGCAGAACTTCACCAGACCCCTGCCAGAAAGGATGAAGGGAAATACAAAGAATGGCACAAGAGGACGAGGCAGGCTTGGGTGGACAGTGGTCGGAGGGACCCTGGGTGCCCAGGGAGAACAAAGATAAATCAGAGCTTCTCGTGGACTTGAAGGAAAGATCAGACATGCTAGAAAATTCTTTCTTTATGTTCTTTCAACAAGTCAGAACTGAAATGCAGGACTTCTATTTCTGGTAAAATCATGGAACACACATCCTGGAAAATTTCTCTGCTATTCATATCTAACAATGTGCAATAAACCATGTTTAATCCATGTTAAATGATTGGATGTAGCAGTGAGAACATTCTGGTGATCAGGAATAGTGGGGAGCAGCAGTCTAGGGGTAGCAGGAGGGATGGCAGAGTGTGGGCCTGGGCCAAACATAGCCAATGCCTTTCTTTCCTTTCTTTCTTTCTTGCTTGCTTGCTTTCTTGCTTTCTTCTTTCTTTCTTTTCTCTCTCTCTCTCTCTCTCTCTCTCTCTCTCTCTCTCTCTCTCTCTCTCTCTCTCTCTCTCTCTCTCTCTCTCTGTCTCTCTCTCTCTCTCTCTCTTTCTCTCTCTTTCTCTCTTTCTGGACCAGGAACCGAACTCAGAACCTCACACTTGCCAGGCAGGCTCTATGCCACTAAGCTATATGCCCAGCCCCAATGCTTGTTTTTGTAGTTTTATTGGAACACTGTCATCCCCATCTGTCTATATGAGTATCTCTGGCTGCTTTCCTTCTACAAGAGCAGAGCAGAGGAGTTGTCACAAAGGATATTTACTAGCTGTCCTTTACAGAGCAAATTGCCAACCCTCTGAAGAAGCCATTTGCAAAGTGTGAGCTCTGTGAACAGTCACATCAGCATCACCTTGCAACTTGGTCAGGAATACAAATTCTTGGATCTTACCCAAGATACTAAAGCAGAAATTTGAGCATAAGACCCACCAATCCCTGTCTTAGCAGGTGTTACAGGTGAATTTCGTACAAAGGCTAAACTTTTATACCTCTAGAGAGGCATCTGTGGAAACATCCAGAATGTTGTAGGCTATATTGATATCATAATCTAGAATATATAGAAAATTCTAGGTCAGTAACTGACTAGGAATCAGATCAGAATCCACTTCATGTAAAGCCTGGATCCCTTAAAGCAATACCTTTTACAAAACGCTGAACTAAAATAAAACAAATTAAAAGATAGGCTGGGGAGATAGTTCAGTGTTCTGAGCACCTGCCTGGCAAGCACAAGGACCCAGGTTCGATCTCTTGTACCCCATGTTGTGCTGTGCTGGCCACCGAAACCAGGTGTGGTGGCACATGCCTATAATCCCAGTGCTGGGGAGGCTGAGACAGGAAGATCACCATGAGTCTGAGCCTATAATTAATAAATAAATGATTTAAAAAATTGCAAGACAAAGGGCTGGCCTGAGAGCTCAGCAGACGAAAGTGTCTGCTTAGGGGGAGCGCAGCAGCCAGGGTTCAATCCACGGTGTGCTCTGCCAGCCCCACCCATGGGGCGTGCTGAGACAGCCATGGTAGTGCAGGCCTGTAATCTCGCACTTGAGAGGTTAAAAACAGAAGAATCACTCAGTCTGAGGAGAATCACTGAGTCTGATCTATCTAGTGAGACCCTATAGATCCTGTCCTAAATACAGAAGAAGAAGAAGGAGGAGGAGGAAGAGGAGGAGGAGGAGGAGGAAGAAGAAGAAGAAGAAGAAGAAGAAGAAGAAGAAGAAGAAGAAGAAGAAGAAGAAGAAGAAGAAGAAGAAGAAGAAGAAGAAGAAGAAGAAGAAGAAGAAGAAGAGGAAGAAGACAAAAGGACAGTATTTAAAAATTTCACTATTCACATCCTTAGCTATAGATGGATTTTTTAAAGGCTCTCTTGCAAATTAATAGTCCTCAGGTATATACACAGGGGTACAGTAACTTAATCTACATTATTTGCATAATGTTTCTGATCATTATATATTTTAGAGGGTTCATGTCAATAGTGCTTAATGCTCAACAAAAGCAAACAAAACTCACCCCTGGAGAAAAGTAGCCATAATCTAGGCTTTGAAAGAAAGCCTACAGAGTGGCAGCAAATATAAATTCACAATGTAAAAGCACAGAAAACTCCCAAAAATAGTGCAACGTTAGTAGTGTATAAATCAGCAGAAACTAACACAATATACCCACATCTTCAAAGCCTTTAATACTAAATTTTTCAGACATATCACACAAAATGTTTGATATAAAAAAGCTATTTAATATGTATAAGAGAAACTTCAAAAAATCCATTTTAAAGAGCTAAATAGAAAGAAATGAAAAATACAATAAATGAAATGTAAAATGGGAAACTTGAGTATCAGTAGCAGAGGAGATGCAAGCATAACAGAAAGATCCTCAGTAGAGTAAAAATGATTCAAAAGAGCAAGAAGTCATGCTCGTTTCTAAACAGATGATTTCTGTGTGGATAACACAAGTTGAGACACAAGGTGTAGCACAAGGCTTTCACACATCTATCCTTGTGGGAGGAAAACTACTAGAGGAGAAAGGCCGTGTTTAAAGAGATGTGTGTTTGTTTGTGAGGAAGAGGAACATAGGAGTTGGACAGTAGTAGAAGTCCCATTTGGGGTGGGTTAATTTTGAGATGTCCACTGTAGACATCCGTGTAGTGTATCGAGTATGTATTTGGTTAGAGTTAAGTTCAGAGGATGGAGATATAGATGTTATATCGATTGCATTCAAGCTACAAATATTTCTAAAGTCATTAACCTTGATCATCTGTTAGCTTGAATGCAAAGAGAAGAGGTATAAGTAGAGTGCATTTAGGCACTCCAATATTAGGAAGTCAGGAAACTGAAGAAATCATATCAGAAGAAGAGAAAAGGACTAGCCTGAGAAGTATGAACAAAGCCTGGCATGTGGCTGTTCTAAAATCGCAAGAAGAAAATCTTTCAAGGACGTAAGAGTAATCAAACAAGTCGTGTGCTCCTGTCAAGTGACATGAGAGTTAAGAGTTGGCCACAGAACTTAACATGGATGCTAAAGGTATCTTTGATAAGAGTAATTTTAACTGTGTGGTACAGGGAGAAGCTTTACTAGAATCGTTCGAAATTCTATGAGGTAAGCCAAACTTGAATATCAAAACCACACAATAATAGCATCCATGAAATCTATAAGCCAGTCTCATTCATGTACATAATGCAAAGGTCCTAAAAGTGGTATTGGCCAACAAAATGTCCAAGTTAGGTTTAGTAGGTTATCTTAGTCTAGTCCTGCTACTATAATGAAATATTGCAGATGAATGAAATTTCATTTTCTTATACTTCTAGATCTTTGGAAATCCAAGGTCAAGGGCCTGACAGGCTTGGTGTCAGGTGAAGGCTTTTCATCCAGATGGCATCTGATAAATGTGACCTCATGTGGCAGGTGAAAGGCAACAAAGGCCTGCACCTATGCATTTCCACCAATGTTTTTATAAGGCATTCATCCCAGCTATGAGGGAAGCGGCCCCATCACCCAATCACCTACTACTCTGGTATTGGAGAATAATTTACAGCATGAATTTTAGGAGAGGCACAGAATCAAACTATAGAGCAAAACACATTGACAAAAAAATTGAAAAATTTATATTGGTGATTTTCTCAATAGAAAAAATAAAAGCATATAAGAAAATTCATACTCATTCCTGATAAAGAATCTTAGCAACTAAAACAAAAAAGTGGATATATTTAACCTGGTTGGGGTGTCTTTACAAAAAATCCTAAAATAACCATCACTCCACATTGAAATATAAGAAATTTTTATCTGAATCACAGAGAACGTTTACTATTACTACTACTTCTACTTAATTTAGTAATTGGGCAGCTAAGCCAGAATGGAGTTTTTCCAGAAGGAAAGAAAGGAACTGAATTGCATGCAGCTGACAAATGTCTACTGAGACAACCCCTGCCCCAAATCTACAAATGAGAATTAACAAGAGAGTTTGAAAGACCATTAGATATTATGTCAAAATATAATGCTTATTTACATTTTTATATCCCAATGGTGAAGTAGAAAAATGTAATTTCAAAAACTTTTTGCAAAAGTAACAGATATATAAAGCAGTAGGAGTCATGCATAATTTATAAAATTCTATTAAAATGCCAGATATATACAAAGTTGCCATGTTCACAGACAGGAAAACTTAGATATTACATGGGGGACCCAAATCTCCATTGACCTGCTGCATTTCTGTGCGTTTGCAAGCAGAAGTATTCACTGCCTTTGCTCTGGGTTACATTTTTAAGACTTTTGCGCTGAACATCCTTCCAAAAAAATATTTCCCTCTGGAATGAGGAGCAAACATTCTTACTGTCATATATAAAATATTCACATTAACAAAGCTCAGTGTTCCTTTTCAGTACCACAAGCCCCCATGTGGGTACCCACCTTCTTCATATTTCTGTAGGATTTGAATCTTCAGAATCTCTAAGGGAGAATGCTGATACCCTGGTGACTGCCTTTGAGTAATAAAGTTCTTTTTCTCTGACGAAGTGTCTTGTGTCTTCCACCAACATCCCTGAAAGTTATAAAAATATCTCCCACCTTTCCTGATTTTTAACATGGTTCTCAATAACTGATCTATTACTATTATGTAATTCCAAACAAGATCCTAACAGGATTTGTCTGTCAAGTGTAATAAGATTATTCTTTTTTTTTTTAATTTTAAATACTTTTAATTTTTTGTTACCATTTTTTTCCAAAACATTTATTTATTTTTATTGCATTTAATAAGAAATAACAATGTCATAGTTTCAAAACATGTGGTGGTACATTTCCAGTATTTGATACAGTGCATATTGTTATCCTCCTAGTAGTTATAAAGAGCACAGGGTGTAGATGTGATAATTTTTCTAATCATTATTGGTACAAAAAAAAAATTTCTCATTGAGCTAAGAGGAAGTAGTTGTATACATACTCCAGTGTTCCATAATCACACTGGGTTATTGGCAAAACTGGCAGTGATGGAAGTTGTTGAGTTCTTAAATCAATATAGAAGCCGGGCGTGGTGGCGCATGCCTATAATCCCAGCACTCGGGAGGCTGAGGCAGGAGGATCGATGCGAGTTCGAGACCAGCCTGGGCTACAAAAGTGAGCTCAAGGCCAGCCTGAACTGCATAGTGAGACCCTGTCTCAAAAAAGAAAAAAAAAAAAATTGTAAAGATTACTTATTTGACCAGAATGAGAAAAGATTGGAAGGAAGCCACTGTGGGTGATAATGGAAAAGTAGTTGTATCTTTGCTTAGATTTATCTGTGGTTTGTAAAAATGTAGAATTTTGATTTTTTGCCCAGGAACCACATGAAGAAATAGCAGCCGGGCGTGGTGGTGCACCCCTGTAATCCCAGCACTTGGGAGGCTGAGGCAGGAGGATCGGTGGGAGTTCAAGACCAGCCTGGGCTACAAAAGTGAGTTCAAGGCCAGCCTGAACTGCGTAGTGAGACCCTGTCTCAAAAAGACAAAAAAAAAAAAAAAAAAAAAAAAAAAAAAAAAAAAAAAAAAAAAAAAAAAAAAAAAAAAAAAAAAAAAAAAAAAAAAAAAAAAAAAAAAAAATCAATATAGAAGTTACAAATAATCAAATCACATTTAAAGAATGAAGTCATAGAAATTGCCCTATAGACATGAAGGCATTATGAACCTACATCAATTAGCCATAGTAACTGAGATGTTCTGATAAGAGCACAGAGATGGATAAACAAATCAAAGGGTCAACTCAGCCCTGAATTTACCTGAACAGTGCCATGCAGTTAGCAGCGTAGATAAACAGTAAAGGAGGGAGGGCTGTAAATACTGGCCTACTGATCCCAACTTGGACTTCCACATTTCAGCATACATGAAACTTAAGTACAAATATAAAAGGCAAATATCTTAAAGATTCATACTAGAAGTTATGTGGAAATATGTCTTCCATTATGAAATCAATGTTCATGACACCAGGGTAGGAAATGAAAAAGTGCTACTTATAAAGGCAAAGACTGGTGAATATATGTGAAACATAAGGAAGAGTCCTGCTCCTTAGATGTCACTTGAAGAGAATTAAAAGGCAAGACACAGAAGAAAATACATGTAATGCAAAAAGCAAAAAACATCAGTATCTACAATACATGAAAGTCTTCAACAAGCAAATTAAACAAAAACACCCTCTCCACGGGAAATCCGATAGAAAATGGACAAAAGGCAGATGAATAGATGGCTGGTCAAAGAAGAAACACAGTGGCCAGGGTTCAGACACGTGCACACTTCAAAATAGAAGTTGATGTCCAATAGATTGATGAAACAAAAACCTTGTATGATCAAGTTTTGACAAAGATGGTGTAGAGCAATGAGAATGAATACTTACTGCATGGAAAGTGAAAAGGGGTGGCATCTATCTTGGGAGGCAGATGCGTGCATGTATTCTCGTCATATGTATACACTGGAGAAACTCGCACATAAGTGAAACATAAGATACAGGCCAGGATAAGCATAGTGACCTTGTTAAGGACAAAAGTAATTTTATATTTTATTTGATAAAGCTGAGCAGTAAATTGAATGAATTATAGGTATGCATTTTAATATGAATGAATCTTAAGGACACACGAATGAAAAAGGAAGTTCTAGAAGAATACACAAAGATATACTATATTTAATAAATTTCAAAAATGGCAAAATTAATTAATTTAGGGTCACGCATGTAATTAGAAAGCAGGGAATGTGAAGAAAATAATAACATTCCAGAGTGGCTGCCACTTTTGAGAAGGCAAACAGGAAGCCAGGACTTTAAGACTTGAAGAGCTTCATCCAAATGTGTAAGTTCAACAAGTTGAAGGGTGGCCTCAGCAGTGTTTTTTAGCGATATAAAACTATGTAACATTTGTATGTATAGTATTTGTTGTACAAATGTGGATATGATATATTATTGTCCATGAAACATTAGAAATTGTAAATGTGAACAAGTTTTATACCTTGTTGAAACTGAGTTGTTGGATGGATATTAAGAATTGCTACCTTTAACACAAGGTTGCCCATGCATGTGACAGTTTCAGTACAGACTAGCACTGTGAGAAGCAAAATTTACACAGTCCTATCTCTGAGCAGATGCCACTGGGAAGAGAACCCAGGAGCTCCATTTTGCTTCACAGTTTGCAACACAGTTTGCCTAGCTTCCTGGTGTCTACCTGGCCCTCGTCAGAATTTCAAACAGTGGTCCATTTGATGAGGCAGCTGTCAGAACTCATGTGGCATATGTATCTTGTCATTACCGAAATCAAAGGCTATTTTGCTGATTTTTTTAAGGCTGTGAGAGGCCCTTTCATTTTCACTCATTTTTAGTTACACTGGTAAGTCCAGTAGCAAAACTTTTCGGTAATGTAGAAATGCACTGATAATATGACAATCTGTAGTTGAAAATGGAAAGTGGGAAGCAAGTCTGTTTCATTAGGTGAGAATCACATCTCCCGTACTACCACCAGTAGTAGGCTGTTTCCTATAGGTGCGTTATGCTTGCTAAATTGCATCCTATTCCTTGAGATGTTAGACACAAATGCAGCTACATGGGTTTCCTCAGCCATTGAAAATGAAGCCATCTTCAGGAAGTAAACTTTAGAAAACTAAAACCACCGTTATGAACTAAGCCCCCTCCCAACTATTCCCTTTTCTATCATCTTCCTTGGCTAATAAAGAAAAACACTGTCCTGATTTGATTCAGCTTTTTTTATTCACCAGGAGATGGAGAAATACTTAAGTACTCTGTGATTTTTTTCTCAGATTTGACATCATTTGAGAGGTCCAGAGATGGGAGGCATCCATGTAAAGTAGCCAGCAGATACTTGTCTTGAGCAGGCTGCAGGGCACTCAATGCGTTCATTTCTCGACAAGAAATCTTCCTGTGGTGTGAGTTGGCAGATGTGTATGTGTACATGTGCACACATACACACATGCCCATGTGTACACAAATCCATAAATAACGCTGAGAGAATTCAGGTCCATTTAGCTTATGTGATTAACATAATAGAAAAAGAAAAAATTGCCATCAAGAAAGGCTTTTTAAAAAGAACAGACTTACAAATAGACTCTCTTGATGGGCCTGGGTGGCTATTGAGAATGGTGACTTTTTGTAAATAATAGCGGAATGAATAGAGAAGCTCAGTATGCTTCTCTTTGTTGACAGGAATAAGTCTACCACACCTTAAAATATATATATTTAGCTACGTCCCTTACTAAGTGTTAAAAAAAGGACATCTTGTTAATCAGATTTAAACAAAGCTTTTATTAAACTATTTCTTCAATTCTGAATCAAAAACTGGATTATAATACAGGATTCATGGGCAAAGAGTGGCAAATGCTGGGAAGCACACTTGTAGATAATATAAATAATTTAGCTCAATGTGAAAATTAAACTACCAGCACTCCTCATTATTAGACAGTTCAGATGACTAGGTACACTCCAAAGCAGAGTGTAAAATAGGAAGAAGTCTTGTCTTAGAATCAATTTGTACTGATGCATGTTAAGGTTAAAACTGGAGGTGTGTTAATACTAGCAATTCCTTTACAGATGTTCCGTGGAGATACCTTACATGTGCTCAGGTGGACTAGGAAATGTTACCTCTGTAGAGGGGGAGATACCCACATCTGGGAGCGGCCACCGTATGCCATGGAGACTTGGGAGCACCATGCTACAGAATGTTACCATCCCAGTTTCTTCCTAATTTCACTTCATTCTTAAAATTGATGAAATTTTATTAGGGAAAGTGATCAGAACTTCCATGCCTTCTAGGGTTTGAGATACCTTTGAACTTGATCACAGACACAGAGTTACAGGAGGGGAGAGAGGGTGGTGGCAGAGATGGTTGAGTAACTCAATGATGTTTCAAAACACTTTGCTGTGAAATAGAATGCACAAACAATCCCATGTCATATGTGCACAGCCTTAATGTGGCTATGGAGACAAGCACGGTGTAAACACTACTTAGTTCAAAGAACAAGGCATGGTGCTCCCAAGTCTCCATGGCATACGGTGGCCGCTCCCAGATGTGGGTATCTCCCCCTCTACAGAGGTAACATTTCCTAGTCCACCTGAGCACATGTAAGGTATCTCCACGGAACATCTGTAAAGGAATTGCTAGTATTAACACACCTCCAGTTTTAATAAGGGATGCTACACCATTGTCCAGGACTGCAATGATTCACATTTTCAGCAGAAATATACAGAAGCATCTGTTCATCACCTGTTGTCTTCTGGTTGCCAGATAGTGGTGTCTTATCGTGGTGTTGGTCTGTGTTGTCCAAAATACTGAAAAAGCAGGAACCATGTCATGTGTGTATTAACCACTTAAAATATGATTGCAAATACCTTTAAGCCAGTGATTACCTTTACATTTCTCAGGAAATGAAGATGGAAATTAACAGGATTACTACAGTTCTGCAGTGGATTATAGCTATTGGGACAAAAACTATGCAAATTGGGAAAGGAGCACGAAGGGTGCCTTAAGATTTTAGATTTAAAAGAACATTCCTCCCCCTTGACTTTCATTTGACTTCATTACATTGGGATGTGTTGAAGAGACCACTACTGTGGATTTAAATGAGAAGTTATAGAACTCTGAGCAGTGCGTCAGTGCAGGAACGAGTGGTTATTGTGATGCTGAAATTTGATTAAATTTCATGTAACCCTGTGAACTAAGAATGGGAAAAATGAAGTTGTCATTTATCTTCTAGGAAAACAATGTTGAACGCCTTGAAAATGGAGCTGACAGGTGAGTCACAAGACAATCTGTCAAATTAGTTGCAGGGCAAACTGCATGTGGAATGTGAAAAAAATTATAAATTCCTAGAAGGTTTCACATTTAAATTGCTCCAAAAATACATTTAATTTCTCACTCCTGTTCAAAAAAATTGAGTTTAGAAATTATAAATACTATGTTACAGAAATAGTTTACACAAGAATGGCAATGCAATACACAAATAAAAGTTTAAAGTTCATGGCTATATATGAAACGATTAGCAGTGAATGTACACACATTTTTTGTAGGAATATGATTTTAATCTACTTCCTCAATCATATAAGCCACAAGCTAATCTGATCAGGCTATTGGGAAGGTATATTTTACTATATTTACTTTCACCAAAACAGATATCACACTGATGGCCAATCATCATTTGGACATCTGTTTAAACAGTAACCCTGCTTTTCAACTGAAAATGAAACACAAATATATCAAAGTTCAGTTCCTGCATTTTGGTTCAAGGATAGACCTCTGTAATACTCCAGTTCCTCTATCCTCACTGTCATTCGATGTGGTCAGTCTTCTAAAATTAGCCATTTGAAAAGGTGTGGTTGCTTCTTGCGGTTTTGCCTTTCCCTGATAACTAATGATGTCATGCAACATGTTACATGCCTATCTCTCATGCCTGCATCTCTTGTGAACTGTAAGTCTTGGATCTACCATAAAGTAATATTTGTGTTTTAGCAGTACATGTTTTCTCATTTAACCATATTGGCGTTTTATTGTAAGTCAATTGACTATATGTGGGTGGGCATTTTTCTAGATTTTTGTGTCCCAGTCATTTATAGCATAAGACCATGCTATATTGTTTTGATTACAAAGCTTTATTAGCAACCTTACAATCCATAGCCTGAGTCTGCCAGCTTTGTTTTTATATTTAAAAAAAAGAAATTGTAATCCTGGGAATGGAAACTAAGTGCTCTTCTTTATTTTATTTTGACATAGATATTTCTCAATTACCCAGGGCTGGCCTTGAGTCTGTGATCCTCCTGCCTCAGCTTGTTAAGTTACTGGACACATTTCTCACCAATGCAGAGCCTCTGAATTTCTATACAAATTTTATAATCACACTGTCAACTTCTTAAATAAGAAGACCCATTACAGCTTTAATTGGGATGTTTCAGTGTCTAGATTAATTTAGAGATAATTGTCATCTCAACAATACTGAATCTTCTAGTCTATGAACAAGATATATTTTTCTATTTATTAAAGTCTGCTTTATTCTTAGCACTATTCCAAAACTTTCCATCCCTGTGAATTCCGTGGCCTTCAGTGCTTCTATGAAAGGAATTTAACAACTTACCAGTCTAATTATTTTAACATAGGCTAACCAAAAATTGTATTTTGTTAATTTTTATAAGGTAATAAAACAGGAAATTTTACAATGCCAATTTTATCAAATTTCTTCAATACAAAAGTTTACGGGTTGAAAAGATACCTGCCAAGCAATGCTCAGGTTAGTCAGTACGTAACCATGCTGCCTGGTAAACTGTTAAGTCTTTAAAAGTTTTCATGTATGTAAGCTATCTGCTACTAGTATACAGAAGTACACTTTATTTTATATATTACCTGTAGTGATATTTTTGTGCATTCCCTTTGATCTTACTGAATTTGCTTATAGATCCTAGTTTTCAGGTTCCTAAAATTTTATAATCCAAAAAGTCAGTCCCTATACAAACACAGTATTCATTTCTGATATTTGCCCTGCAGGCTTTATTGTGCCACCTATGACATCCAGCTCAATGCTGGATGGATCTGATGGGAGAAATCCTTTTTCCCAGTCTTAGGGAGGAAGTGTTTAGATTTTCATGAGGAGATAGGTGGGATTTATATATGCACTGCATAAAATGGAAAATGTTCACTTCTATTTTTTGTTTAAGAGGTTTTATTACAAATAAGTTTCACATTGTATCAAATTTTTTCTCATTACTTTATCATATTTATGATTTCTGGTACTCTTGATTACTTTATGTTTTTATAAGATTCTTCTGGTATTTTCCTTTTCCCTAAAAACTTTTTAGTATTTTTTTTAATGCTGTACATCATCAACTTTAGTTGAAATCAGGTTTGTGAGTGACTTCAGATTTGGGATCTTCAATGTGGAATCTAGGGAACGTGTTCATGTCTGCTTTACTGTGCAATTGCTTAAGCTTAAAAAGCTCTCCCTCCAGGTCTTGCTGATATTCTGGCCCACATTGACAAGACAGGTCCTCCAAGCGCGTGTTGCTTAGACTTGTATTCTCTAATCTTGTCCACAAAGATCTTCTGTACAGGATCAAGTTCCTTATTAAGGGCCACTGCTGAAGCACCAATGTTCCTTCGCAAATGGACAGAGACCACTGACCAAACAACAGAGGAAAACCTGAAGAGCCTCTGAAGAATCCTGGTGATTTTACAGTACTTGTACTCAGTAGTGCAGAAATGGATGGATTTGATCATGGAAACACTGCCACTTATTTTCTTTTGTTGTAGTATCACCTTTTACTACTCTTCTATTGCCTAACAATTTATGTAAAACTGGTATTATTTATTTGTTAAATATTTGAAAGAATTTCCCAGTGAAGTCACACCTGCCTGGAGGATGTTTTGGGACATGGGGGTGGGGTTTCTATTTTGTTTTCTCCTGGGTTTTTGATTGCATTTGACTTGTAGAATTTCTTAGCCTAACATTATTTATAATGATTTATTATCCCTTTTAATGTTTATAGACTCTACAGTGATACCTCTACTATGCCACTCATGGTCTTTCATGCTTCCTCCCTAACAAAATAGAAAAACAAGCTTCCATGCATTGAAGGTAATCACCCAATAACTACTTGATGGAAAAATGTTAACAACCTACTGAGATAATAATATCTACAATACATGATCTATAATGCCATGTGTGCAATGAAACTGCTAGAAGGTCCTTTTTTCATAAATAAAAAAAAACTGTCAATTGAAATAGGTCAGATATGATCTAGATGGTAATATTAACAGGCAAAAACATTAAAGAAGCAATTACAAGCCTAAGTATTTTGAGAGAAAAAAAAATGGTAATAATGAGTGAACAGATGGGAATCTCAGCAGAGAAATGAAAACTATATTTAAAAGCTTAGCAATTCTAGAACTAAAAAGTACCACATCTGAAATAGAAAATTCATTGAATATGGGCTGGAGAGCAAATGCAAGTTGGCAGGAGAAAGTAGCAGCACATATGAACATAGAGCAATTATCCAATCTGAACAATAGTGAGGGGGAAAAGCCTGGAAATAAAGAGCAGAGCCCCAGTAACCCGTGGCATCATGTTGAGTAATTTAACACACATGGACATATCAGACAGGCTGGAATAAACAAACAGAGGAAGAAATGTTTGCAATGCAATAGCCAACCCCCTGTAATTTGGAGGGACTTAGATTCCCAACTGTTCTTTGCCAATGTCAGTAGAGCTGAAGTAAGTGTTTTGAATCTTTTCAGCTTTGTAACTCTTGCTTTCACTGGCCTCCTATGACCTCCCTTAGAGGTAGAAAACACTTGAGAGATAAGAGCCCAAACTGCACACCAGAACCCACTCATTTATCGGAAGTGCCTGCACTATAGTTAAACCTGGATACTGAGGTTTTCGTTTAGGAAAAAATCATGCATTAACATCTTTTGTCTTAAAAAGAAAATTCAGTGACATATGTGTCATAGAGTTGCCACCACTAGAACTCTCTTCTGTGTGTACCCAGAATGGGAGCCTGCAAATAATTTGTAGAGTTATATGCAATATTGAATGGGTCCTTTCCTCTCCAGATGTTCTCCCATTTGTTTTCCAATCTCACAGATAGCCTTGATTTCCATTCTCTTACTCCTTGAGGGTGTAGTACTGCAGCTTTTGCTCAGTTCATCCCTATATTACAGGAAAAGAGCAGTATCCTAGAGAGAAAGTGGATTTCTCCTACAGAACATGATTTCTTTTGTTAAGTGGTAGAATCTCCTGTAGCAACTGCTTACATTTTATTACCCCAGAAGGTCCTACCCTGCCCCAAGACTGTGGGAGGGTTAGACTAACAGAAGCTGCTCTACCACCATCACAATGGTTTTAAAGAGGCCAAGGCTAGGTACAGCGGTGTTTTCAGTGCTGCACATGCAGCAGAGACAGCGCTCTGTGCTCTTCTTCTCTGGCAACAGAACAGCTTGATGTGCAGTGCACACTTCCTTGACTTCCCCATGGTGACATAATTTCCGACCAGTAAAACAGAAGCAGAAATCATTAGGGAGAAGTTTGTACACATTGCCTTAAAGAAAACTGAGCTAACAGAAGAAAGTTTCTTTGTTCTTTTACTTTACAACTTTCAACATGTAGTGTGGATATACTTTTAACACCCATCTCAGGTCACGAATTAGCCATAGAAAGATGGGGCAGAAGGTTATAAGACAGTGGGTCTCTAAGTGCCACTTTGGAACTAAGTATTCCTGCTACTACCAGGCTTCTCTATCACAAGTGAGATAAGTTATTATCATGTTCCAGCTAAATGTAACTGATATATTAGTACATGTAGGCCCTCATGTAAGAAATACATTTGGCCAGTGAGATAGCTCAACGGACTAAGCACCTACCTAGGTAAGTGCATGGACCCAGGCTGGCTCCATGGCACAACATGTCATGCAGGTCCCACCCCCAGGTGTACAAACTGGCCACCAAAAGCAGACATGGTGAGGCATGCCTGAAATCCCAGTGCTGGGGAGGCTGAAAACAAGAGGCTCATTACAAGTCCAAGCTGTGTAGTGATACCCTATACCAAATACATAAAAAATACATCAATTAATATAAGAACATGCATCATACAAGACTTTTACCATGAGGTAAAATAGCTGACATGATGCCACCAACAGTTTACAAAGTGGGAGGCCTGAATTCCCCTTTTACCTTAATCAATATCCCTCTTTCCTTCTAGTAAAGTTCTTCCATCTAGGGCTGCAGTTTCCTTGTCTGTAAAAATGTCTAATCAAATGATCCTTAATTTTCCTTTCCCTCACCATTCTTGTCATCTTCTCCATGATGCAAATAAGAGTTTTATAGTTATAGTATATATATATATATATATATATATATATATATATATATATATATATATGCAGAACTTTCAAAAAAAATTATTTTGAGTCTTTATATATAAAGCTCACTTTATCTCTCATTTTCCAAGAATATTTTGTGTCCAAAGTCAAGGGGCCCATGGCTCTATCGATCTTAACCTATTGTCCTTATATTTTATAGAGGAAGAATAAATATTTTAGAGTAAGTTTTTGCTCAAAAATACTTCCCTGTTTGGTAAGAGGCTAGAATCAGACAGTGGCACAAATAAAACACATTTTCACAAATGCTGAGCCTCAAAGCTGTGGATGAGACAGTGAAATGGTTTTATTTTCTAGATGACTATTTTTCAAACTAGAAATATGTTTTGCATCAGTGATGTGTTAAGGTCAAGTCAAGAAAAGAGACAATATGTCCCATGTCACGGAGACCAGGATAATGAGAGTGTTCTCCGGGAGCTGGCTCAGAGGCTGTTCATTTCACCGGCAAAAGGTTATGCCAGACAGATTGCTTCTCATTTGATGTCTTAAATTAAACTGCTGACATGGCCTGCCTCAAAGTAAGAAGCACACGCTTTGCCAAACAGACCCTAAAGAAAATCCCTGTTCGAGAGAGATGGCTCCTTTAGCTACAGTGTTTGAGGCTCTTTTTTTCTTTTTTGTTTTTAAGTCTTGCTTAGGAATTAAAACAGATTTTCAGCTGCAGAGAAGCTCCTAATGTGTACATGAGGGAGTTTTGATGGCTCTGAGGTTTAATGTTTTGTCCAAGTGCTGTGGGATAGAAGCTAGATAAATACCTACTTCTAAGTAGAATTTAAAAATATCACACATACAAGATCATGTATGTGATCTTGGGATCAAAGAGGGACTGCTGAGGGAGAAGCTCACCTGTAAGAGATTTGTTTTAACCACTCCCAGGCATCATGATCCTGCCTCGCCCTCCTTTATGGCCATCTTCACCCAATTGCAGAGCTAAAAGAAGAGCAGATGTGGTGAAAAATAGTGGGCAGACCAGCTCTGGCAGCAGCACTGGCGCTGAAATCTGCATTGGAACGAGATCCCCAGGTGACTCTAAAGTGCTAGTGGCCATGCTTCAAAGAAAGGCAATGGCCATGCGCCAGGCACAGCTCAGGGGTTTGATAGATACAGCAGTAAATGTAACAGACCGATCTTGTCCAAAATGTACTTCTCATGGTCATGGATAAAGGAGAAAGATCAATAAGTAAGCAGACAAGTATTTGTATTTCTGGGAAAAATAAATGTGAGGGCAGGGAAAGGGGAAAAAGTGACATGGGAGTAGACTGAGGGTGAAGATTTACAAATGTGGCCAGAGAACCTTCTCCAAGGCAGGGAAATTGGAAAAGAGGTATCAAGGCTACAGGAAGGAAAAGAGTAGGCTAGGGATTCAAAAGACCTGCACTCCAGTCCCAGATCTGCCTCTCACTGTACATGGCAACGTTTTATCACCTGAGCATCCTGACCTTATGTCTCCCATCTGTGAACCAGTCATGAAAATACTCTTCATCAATTTATGGGCAACTTGTGGGGAGCAGATGTGATGAATACATCAAGGGTTCCCTAGTCTACTCTGCCTGGCTCAAGCTCCCCTCACTAGTAATCTGTGAGTCTAGGGGGACCCAGCACTGTGCTCTAGAATAGCAAAAGCACATATGAAGAGTACCCAGTCCAGACCTTAACCGAGCTCCAGGCACAACCTGTGTCCTAACTCCCCCAAATGGAAACTCCCTCCTGCTACGGACTTGCCCTCACTGATGTTCTACAAAGAATTTTCTCTTCAGCCTCATCCTCTCACATTCTCACACCTACACCCCCGGCTTTGCATAGCCACTCTAAGATCTCCAACTCATCCTTTTCCTCAGCTGTGGCCCTTCCCTAGTATGACTGCTCCCCCTAGTTTCCTAGTAGCTCCCCCTGAATTTACCTGAAATTTCCATCCTTTTCCCATTTATTTTGGACCACAGAACATGGTATCCTTTTTTTTTTTTTTTTTTTTTTTTTAGGATCTCACTACTGAATCATAGTGATCCTCCTGTTTGTACCTCCCAAGGGTTGGGATTACAGACGCATATCACCAGGCCCAGTATCGCCAGCTCAGCATGCTCTAGAGTGGAGCCGGTGCGGCACGAGGGACCAGGAACCGAACCCTGGCCCCTGTGCTTCCTCTAAGCAAGCGCTAAATCCGCTGAGCTATACCACCAGCCCTGGTATTCCTTTTTTGATGCCTGAAGGTACAGTATGAATCCTCTTCCCCAAACTGAGGCTTGGAATGCTTAGTCCCTGTCTGAATGCTGCTGACATGCCTATAAGGTGCCCCACCCCTGTCATGTCTGAGGGAAGAGTCCTCAGCCAGGGGCTGGGCTGCAACTGGGGTCAAGGAGTTCTTTCTTCACTAAGTTCTTCCTGGCTAATTTGAGTGTCTGTATTTGGTGTTTCTGTAATTTTATTTTGTGTTTCAGTTGAGTAAGTGTTACTGAATATCTGTAGAATGTGTGATAATTTTTGTAAAAAAAACTCAATAAAAGAAACATTAACATAGGAAAATATTTTATGTTGTGTAAAACACTTGGCTGAGGAAATGTTTTAATGTATTATATCAAAATGCTACAGATTCTGTGCAGCTAGACTACAGAAGAAATCTGTAGTGATAAAGACCCAACTCAGCATTTCCAGGCAGCAACAAGGGCGGTAGGGAGGCTCAGATCAGAAAGAGAATGGGTATCAGAGGTCTCTTTTCAATAAATCTGGCCTTTGTTTAATTATTGGGATAAAAGTCATCATTCTAGCTTCATTGGAAAACACATTACTAAGAAATACGGTCTATCTGCCCTACTGTGGTATCCAAGCAAGAGATGTGCTGGGTAGGAACATTCGTTAATTTAACCCAACTTTTGGGATGTTTCTAAGATCAAGGTACGGGATAGGAGGTCAGGCAATAAAGGTAAAACAGTCCCAGACCCTGCCCTCGGTTCCAGCAGGGGTGAGAAAGTGTGCTCACAAGTCGCCCTAAAATAATGTCAAACATCATGAGTGGTACATTTTGACATTAATGATTTTGTATCATATTTTCCGGCCCAGCATCATGCAGCACTTCACAGCCCTGTTTGATGGGCTTTTATTTAGAGAGTTTTAGAGTTGCAAAGGTCACGCTTCCTTTCTGTTGCTCACGCTGCCGACTCCACTGACATGCCCTTCTCAGCCCTCGCTCTTTTCTCTGCAGCCGACCTGACGGGCACCTCCCATAGTAAATGCTCAATAAATATTTGCAGATGGAATGAAATGGACCTGCTGTGTACTGGTTCAGTTTTACGCTAGTGTCTCCCTCTATTTAACTCACATGTGACCTCCTGCCCTTAATAACTACTCGAGCTGCCTCAAGCCCACATCACGGGAAGAAGCTCAATAATAGCAGATAGCGTTCCCTTCGTGGAGAAGGAAAATTTGCTCTGCATTCAGCTCTATTTCAAAGCCTCAAGGTTTTCCTTGCAGGAGCCACAAACTGTTAAAAAAAAAAAAAAAAAACAGACTAGAGACGTTTTGTTTCTTTGAGGGAACTTATCTTTTAAAGGTCGGAGTATTCACCAACAACTCTGCCTCTAATATTCTCTCCCAGGCTCTCCTTTCTCTTACATTGCCTGACTAGAAACAGAAGATATCTGTCAACCCCCAAGGGCCAGTAATCTCTTGGCCCAACCTATCTTGATGCCAGGGCTGAGTTTCCAGGGGCATACAGACCAAGGCTGTTCTCAGGCATGCCTGTCCTGTAACAAAGAACTTCCCACTGCAAAACCTCCACCAGCAGCACATGAGGAAACAGGCAGAAGGACTTTGCCCGATTCCGAGGGTCACCGGTCTCCTGACCTACACAAAGGCAACAGCCGTGGAGAGATGTCAGACAGGAGGCTTTGGATGGGGGAGTTTTAATGTGCTACAATAGAGGCTTCAAGGAAAAAAATGTCCCGAGAACTAAACGCACCAGTATTTTTTTTTTCATTTTGTATAAAAATAACCTAAGATTGGAGTAAAAGAAATAGGAAGTAGATCAATTTTTAATAAATACAAGCCACAAAATAAATTTAATAAATTATAAATGATAAAATTATTGAAAAATTAAATATTAAACATTCTCACATAAAATGTAGAACATTTATTAATTAGGGAACATTTTCAGAGTAATACTTGCACTTTAATGCTCTTAACTTTCTAAGCATGCAGTACCGTAGCCCTAGAGGAAGCGGTCTTGCTGTATCTGCGTGGCTGGTCACAGCACAGGACTGAAACACTTGGCCGGTTTTCCACAGAATGGTCAGGGTGGCCTAAGCCCAAAGTGGTTACAGAAAGAGGGGAACATGGGAACAGAGGTGAGAGTCCCAGGATTGGCATCATGAAATGGCAACATAGATTTATTCCTCCTCTACCGTTTGAAGATCCAAATTCAAGAGAAGAGCAGCCATCATCTTACTGAACATTTCTCGTTGAAATTCAGAAGACAGATCCACAAAGATGTATCTGGGTCTTTATCAGAAAAGTTTAGAGAAATCCCAAGCCCAGATGTTTATGTTGGGACTTGGATTGGAAAACATGGGAAAGAAAAAATAATATGTGGGCAGAGTCAGGCTTTACTTTTCCTCTCCTTAAATGGTTGTGATACTTTTTTAAAAAATTTCCTAATTTACACATACTTATTCTTACACCCTATCTTTCCCCTCACCTCACAAGGAGAAAACAGAGGGTTGTTTGTAGGGAACCTGGCCCCAGTGTGGATTAGTTTGTGCACTTAGTTCAGCCCCTGGGGAGTACCATCACCCATTCATGATGTTCTCTGAGTTGCCTGGCAAGGACAAGATGGTAGGCAGAGAAGAGCTGAACAGATCCCTTTTGAGGGGGCTTCTGGGCCAGCTGCAAGGAGCAAGAGCATAACACTAGCCTTCTTCTGTAGCTCTACTTTCAGCTTCAGTCTCCACTGTGGAAAACAATTCACCCTCAGTAGCCCTCATGGATAGGCTACAGAAGACATTTGTAGAAAATGCCTGTTCTAGAGCATTCCACCATGTTGCAAGACCACCTTCTTCCTCTGACCTGTCCTGTCTTTCGGCTTCTTTTGATAAGTACTGTGGTGGACTAACTAATGGTCAACTTGTAACACCCAGCTGAACTGAATCATTGTGGTGCTGGGTGTGGAAGGCCCACCTCAGCGCTGTTGCCAACAGCATCAAAGTAGAACTGGAGGGGAAGATGGTGCACTGTTGGTTCTCCTGGAAAAGCTGGTCATGCTGGCTTTCCTCATATGAACTTAGATCTTCTCATCATCAAAGGAGCTCCAGTCCTCACTATTGCTGAGGGTGGTTGTGGGAGAGCTTGGGTCCTTCTCTTGAGCATCACTTCCTGACTCCAGTGCATATTCCTCAGCCCCCTGACACAAATCCTTCATCCCATCGGTACAGACTTTCTAGCTTCTACCATTGGCTTTTGGGCCTTCCCAGATTTGCATGAGACATTGTCATGGGCTCTAGGCCACCGGTTGGACTGATGTAGGACCTTGTTCCAGGCTCTAGATCTTTAGCTGGGCTCATTTAGGACACTACCATGGCATCCAAGCCCTCAGCTGGATTCTTTGTTTCTCTGGTGTGACGATGGATTTCCTGTACTCTTCTCCAGTTCACTCTTTGGGTGACTATTATAAAATAGCCCTATAAATTATGTGTCCTGTATTAAATCTTCTTTGTAAACCCTGACTACAACAGGAATCAATCCCTGATAAATATCTTGTTCCCCCAACTTTATATCAAGGTTCACTTCGTGAGAGCTAGGCTAACAACAGTTGGTACTGGGAGAAGGCTGAGAAAGCAGAGATATAAAGCTGAATCACTTACAGAAAGCCTTGTTTTTCTGGTGTTAGGTAGGACACAGATGGCCCATGTGCTAGGTAGTGGTTCTACTGTTAAAACTTTCATCAGGAACAAACTGGCACGGTATATTGGAAGAGTAAAAGAAGTCTGTAGGGCAACCGAAACTTAGGAAGATGTAGACATAATGCTAGTGGGATTGGATGGCTTATGGCGGTGTGTTAGTAATACTCTAAAGAGAGACAATGAACAGCTGAAGAGTAATTATAAGCAACTGAAAGCCAGAAATGAAAACCTGAGGGTTCACCACAAAGATCTCATCTTGTTTTACTGGAGAGGATAAAAATCCAATGACCAAGACCAAGTCAGCGATAATCCAAGACCAAAGCTCTGGGGAGGAAAAGCTAGGACCTCAGCATCTTGAGTAAGAACATCTTCATAGAAGACCTCACAGAATTTCTGGAATCCCCAGTGTGAGAATAAGGTAGATTCAGGAAGTTGTGTAGGAAAGCCATGTCCTCTCCAAGGAGGATTATGACCATTTTGAAATATAAAATCTGACACACTAACCGGGTCCTCTGAGAGACAGACTGATCATGCGTGAGATGACTGAACTCATGCCAATTTGCCCAAGATCTTCCTGACCTCAGCAGTTTTATCACTGAGAATCCCATGTCACTGGAAATCTATCAGTCCTGTTGAAATCAGAACAGTCAGTCACACTAAGTGTAACATTCAATGTTTTATGAGAGAAACAGATATAACGCAAGTAAGTTTTACAAATGTATAGGAAATTACAAGATCAGCTTATGATGGTCACTCAGAGATGGATGAAGAAAAGCCAAACTGGAGACCACAGATTTCAGCCCGAGGTCTGGTGCTCACTGCAGTGTCCCATGCAAATCAGGAAGGTCTGTGATGGAAGGCTGAAGGGCCCGAGGCAGAAGCTGGAGTCTGGGCTAGAAGCCCAGAAATGACATCCAGGCTGATGTAAGACTGGAACTCCTCTGAAGAACAGAGGGAAGTCTGTCTTTCCTCATTTCCTTCTATACCATCCAGACAATGAGCCAATAGGATGGGTCCTTTACACCTTAGGGTCTAGAATTGTTGGGCTGACTTAGTTAAGCTTTTAAACTTCTCAAATTGACACAATCAATCAACTATTACACCAAGTATTGAACACCAACATACCACGTGGCCTGAACTGCTCTTTCATCATTTAACTGTCACATCATAAGGTTAAGCAAAATCAGTACCCAACCATCATAAGATGGAAGTGGCATAATGGGGTGAGTTTATGTTCCTTAAAATCAAAGAATGAATTTTAGTAAAAATCAGAGGTTAAGAGCAGAATATATTTACTGGGAGAGAAAAGAAACCTTCTGTCCAAGAGAGGGACAGAAGGAGAGCTTGAGCAGGTTGTCCCCAGGAAGCTATCTCTTCTAGGGACTTTTATAGAGTAATACCCCACAGTGATGTGAGTCCAAGATGATGGAGAACATGGGAACTCACTTAGGTGGGTACGAGGTGGGACAACACTGTAGTCAACCAATGAGTTTACAAGCACCATTGCTCAAGTAAAATTGATTAAGTTGCAATCAAATGGGGAAGTAAGTCATGTGGCAAGCAGGCATAAGTAAAGAGCAGGGTCTCTTCCTGTTAGGGGTTGAATTAGTGACTCTTTAGGGCTCTTTCAAGGTATTTAGAGTATCAAGGCCGATACCCATCCCTAGGGAAGTATGTGGCTGAATGTGTTTACTCTTTTGTCTTGAGGTCTGGCCTACAAAGGGGAATGTCTGTCTCTTCCAAAGTTGCAAAGTCATCTTGTCTTCCATATTATGTCCTTGAGAGCTGACCCTGTCTGACTGTTTATGATATTTCTACCTAATTCAGCTGCCTACAGTAGAAGTGATGCTTATGAGATGAAGCACAAGTCAGACTAAATGCACGCATGCGCGTGTACACACACACACACACACACACACGCTTCGCAATCAGGTGGCCTGACCATTGCACCCGCGCCCCACCACTGTGCGTGCAGCTGCTGCAGCTGTTGTTTACAACGGGCATCCTGATGGGCCAGCTGCTACTGGAGAAAGAAAAGAATCAGAAGTTTGGTTTAAAAATATTTAGACTCAAGATGAGAAGGTAAGCCAAAAAATGGACAGCATCTTAAATGGCCTCATCTGCAATGAGCTTGAGAGATGAGAGGCTCGCTAAGAGAAATGCACCTGGGGGGCAGGTTCAAGGGAAATGTCAGGTCATCTCATTGTCTAGAAAAGGAAAAGTGACCAGAGTTTAGCAGTTTTGGAGCTGTAGACACTGGTGAATATTCTGGCTTACGAGACATTTTCATCTCCTCATGAGGAACACAGCCTGTGCCTCTACTCACTGTCTAGCCTGGCTGTAACTGTCACTGGCCAGACCCGACAGTAATGGCAAGAGGAGGACACATGGCTTGCAGCTCCGGCCTCCTGGCCGGGCTGGTATGGGTGCAACCATCAGGGAGAACAGGGGTGATGCTCAGGGTGGGCGACTGAACAATGAGAAAGGGCAGGGGCATGAGCTGGGGGCCTCAACTTCACCTCTCCCTCATCACTGAGCCGCGGCACCCAACACCACAGCTTCAAGGAGGAAAGGGGCATTTGGCTCACAGATTATAGGGGTCTCCCTCCACAGTCGGTGGGTGGCATGGCAGAGGGGCATGCACAGACACAAGCTCCCCGCATCACAGCACAGAGGGCAGAGACAGTCCAGAGAGGGACCGGAGAGGGAGACGGACTCCCGCAGCCACCTCCCTCCACCCTCGGGCGAGCTGCCTCTTCCTGCTCGCCCGCCTGCAGGCAGGTCTGAGCAACAAGGCAGTGGCTTTCCAAGCACCCTGCCTCTGAGCATAAGACACATGTGTGAGAAATCTAGATCTAAACAGCGACAGCCCCCGAAACACCTGCCAGCTCTCCAAAGCACCTGCTGGCTCAGGGACTGTAACTACTCATCAGTTTCCCTTTCTGAGTTTCTCCTCAGAAACAGGGATCCACAGAAAGCCTGGAAAGCTGTTTCCTGAGCACGTACGGAGAAATGGGGACCAGCAGCTCTAGGAGCAGGCTGTGCTGGACACCCAGCCATGGCCGCGCCACCCTGCTCTCCACGGGAGGAGGCCTTGCTGTCTACTGTGGGGACCTGGGGCAGGCAGTCCCCATCAGCTCCACGCTTCCGTCCCAGCTGCAGAGGCAGGCATGCCTCTCCAGGTCAGTCTTCCACGGGAAGCCCTTCTTTGGTGACCAAGGGACCCTGAGTAGTGTGAAGGCCTGGACGTCTTAGCCCAGCCCAGCGATCTCTGACGGGCGACTCTTTTGAGTGGCTGATGGCATCTGCGCTGCCTTGCCTCGCAACCACTGTTTTTAGGTGAAGTTCATTGGCGCCATTTAGATCTACATAGCGCTCACATTCATCACAGGGAATCTGTACCAGTATGGTACATTCTGCTTCCTCTTCTTCTTCCCAGTCCCCTTCCATCCCTTCAGCCCCTCTTCCTCTCCACGTTTATGAGGCATTCTTTCCATCTTATCCTGTTTAAAATAATTTTTTCCCATTCTTTACCTCTCACACCAAAGAAACAATGTAATATTTACGCACGTGTATCCAGTTTATTCTCTTATGAGCGTGGTCTCAAGATGCATTCGTTTACCTAGGAATGTCTCAAGTTTATCCTTGTTTCTGGCCAAGTAGTGCTTCATTGTGTTAAAAAATCATTTTTTATTCATTCTCCAGTTGATGGACATTTGAATTGGTCCTAAAACTTGGCTATTACAAAACGCTGCTATAAACATGGGCGTGGTACACATGTCTCATTGCATGTTTTTGATTCTTCCAGGAAGTTACCTGGAAAGGGGATTGCTACATCAGATGGACTTCTAATGCTGGCTACCGCTCTTTAAAAATAACATGCAAAAGGGGTCAGTGAGGTAGCTCAGCGGCACAGCGCCTGCCAGGCAAGTGTAAGGCCGAAAGTTCAATTCCCAGTCCCAAAACAAAACAAATACGTTGTACCTCAAAGCCATGGAAGCTTGTTTCTGGAGAGCCCATTTCATTTAAAGCTCTGAAACAGTCATTGGCCCTGGAAGCTATATGAGCTGCTGTTGGGTCTTTTTGCTTTGGAAAACACCTTGCAGAGAAGGGACTAACTAAAGCAATCAGACGGCAGCCATTTTGTAAGACTTTCTTGTTTCCTTCTGTTCAGATAAAGGCCAACACTTCTTGTCATTTTATTATATTTTATAAATATAAGGAAATCTGTTAGATTGCCACTAAGTACCTGGCAACCACAGATACCAGAGAGGTCAAAGTAGCGCTCCCAGGTGGCAAAGAGGACCGTGAGAGAATCACCTCAGAGCATCAGTCTAGAGACTGATGAGCAACGCCACATCCGGGGCTGAAGCGTGCTTCAGAGTAGAGGCGAAGGCAATTCTGACCTGCAGCTTGCTGACCCGAGCAACAAGCGTCCCTCATGGAATGTTGGTCCTGTGGCCAGAAGAGAACAAGGGGAGAGGCGCCAGGACCATTGCAGAGCACAGTGGAGAGGAGAATAAATTGTTTTAAAAGTGAAAGCCCTCGCGCAGGGAAGAGCTGTGGCCTGGCACCATCTTGAAAGGGTCGGGGGGATTCTCGGAGGTGGTCAGTGCACAGAGGGGCACAAGCGACCTGGGGAGACTTGTGGGGGACCACATTTCAGGAAATCTCTATGATGTTAGTTAAAATCACGGGATATTTTTGTCTTCCTTGGTTTCCTGTGCCTGTCATAGCCTGGAAGTGTTTTATGGTGTCCCAGGAATGCCTGGGTGAATAGATAGTTATGGAGAAAAACAAAGACAGAGCGAAGCAGGTGACCTGGGCAGGAGGTAATCAGTGTGGATGCTTTGGGGCTGGATAACTAACAGTAGCATAAAAATGTAGCATTGATTATGTCAAGAAATCTCATGACAGACCCTTCAAGCTTTAATTCTGTGGTCCAGTGATGTTCCCAAGGGCCCTGTTCCTTTACACCTTTGTGTGTAGTATTAACCTGATTTGAGTTTTTCCGGTCTGTCACCCCATGGTTACAAGAATGTGGAAGAGGCCCCAAGGCGATATCTAGGGCAAGAGAGGAAGCTGGTCCTTTCATAGCTTGTGTCTATTTTTTTGAAATAATGACAGAGATGGGGGGGACAGGAGGCAAAAGAAAGGGACAGATGATCAAGATGCAAAATGTATGTGTGCCGATTCTCCACAACAAATGAGTTTCTTAGATGTTGCACACCCCAGCCTCCCTCGACAGAGCAGTGGGGGCAGTCTCAGCAGAGTAGTTTATGCCATGGTAACAACTGACTTCCAAACCTTGGTGGCTCATGATGGTAAACACACATCTATGGCTCGCATTCCCTGTCTTACACAGTTTGTAAGTGTGTCAGGATACAGTCAGGCTCACTGAGGCCCTAATCTTAAAAATAAGTTCAGATTTCATGGTGACAGAGGAAAAGGAGGCCAGGAAGCCCAGCTCTTGCTGTGAAATCCTTTAACCTGAAGTGATATCTACAACTTTCTCTTAGCTCTTACTGGCTGGTACTCTGCCACAGCCTGCCTGGCTCCAGGAGGGTTGGCCAGTGCCCTGTGTACCAGTCTCCTACTGTCCAGATGATCCTCAGGGAGCACATTGTTCCTTTTATAGGAGGCCTAAGCCTCTTTTCCCTTTGGCCAAAACTGAATCACATGATTCAACTCGGTGACGCCTTTATCCAGAGAAATAGAATCGATGTCAACCCACTAAGCTAAAGAAGCCTACGTGCCAGTGAGCAGGAGCTGGGTTGGTGTGGGTAGGCAGCCACTGCTGTCCACTCAATGCTATGAAAAGGTGCATCTAGCAGTGCGTGCGTGTCAGTTAACAGGGACTTCCTGGGAGGATATTTCCCGATTTAGGAAATAGGGTTTTTCATGCTTCTTACTCTGCTCACTGGCAGCTTCTTTATCATCATGGGAGGATCAGGCCAAACCAGATTCCACAGTGGCTGCTCTTCTTTAAGATTTTACCATCCTTCTCTGATTGTTTGAAGGGAATGATGATGGACTGGAAGATATATGAAAAGCTCCGGTTTGTTAGGGTTCCTCCCCACCATAAAAAAAAAAAAAAAAAAAAAAAAAAAAGAATTGAAGCTCATGACCAGACAACAGTCTTCGAAAAAATTCAATTAGTTTTCTCATCTGGAGTTAATGAGGGACATTTGGAGTGAGGGTTATTTGAGTTTCTTTCTTCCTCTCTTTCTCCCTACCACCCATCCTTCTTGTAAAATAACGCGTCATATATGAAGTGTCAGTTTCACCACTGTTTGAGTCCTCCAGAGTTTGTGCTTTTGTGGCTGCGTGGGGGCACGTTAGGTGAATGGCCGGGATGGGGGAGGAGAACCAGTGGCAGATGGCTGGAATTCCAGCAGAGGGCCCTGGAAAGGTCAGCTGTAAGCCCTGGTAGACAAAAACTGCTGTTTCCAGGTGAGTACAAACCTGAAAGCTCTTTACCTACAGCCATTTTGAGAGGAAAAATTAGGGGGATGGAAGAGGCCCAAAGCCTATGTTACTGACTCCAATGCAGCCCCATAGGGGACGTGGAGGGGGGGTGTGTGCCACATATGGCAGTCTGAAACAGTTAAACATATGAAGAATGTTTTTCATTCACAGATGGCAAAAAAAGCACTTATTTTTTTTTTCATATAACACATTCCCAGAGGTTCAAGCCAACAGCCTTGAGGGAGGATTACAAATCCACTCTTGGGCCCTGATGACTTGGGTTTATGTTTGAAGGTCTCCTTCAGTGGAAAGATGAGTTAAAACGTGGCTAAGCCAGAGAGCTCCCTGTTGCTTGTGAGAGCCTAGGGGCGTGGGCCATTTGAACAGGCTCTATGAAAAAGTAATCCATGCCGTCTGCTGCAGATGGAGCCACCTGTTTAAGAAAAGCCCAAGGAGCAAAATTTTATCCAATTGAGCTAAATCCTTTCCACGACACTTGGCTGGTCCCTGGTACCACAGCTCTTCTGGGAGGCCATTTGAGGCTGCAGCATAGAGAATGGGGTCAGGTATTGCCAGTGTCCAAGATTCCTTCCTCCCGTGACAAGAGCAAATAGGGATGCAGAGTGCCCAAGCAAAATACCAATCATCTGCATGACTGGCAAAGACAATCGCTCCACTGGGGGCTTCTGATGGTGGGAAAGGAGCATTAATTAAACCTTGCTGCAAAATTAAGTAGCGTAACTATATATTTTAGAACCAATATAATTATGCCTTATCTTGGAGCATTTTAAATTCTTTGCAACTGTGATGAATTGATATCAGAAGTTTTCATAGACTTCTAGAACTAGAGGAGTTTAAAAGAAGTGGAGTGACTTCATTTTAAGGAGAGCAAGCCCAGAGGGATTATGGGACAGACTAAAAGCTTATGGTGAGTCTCCTGACTCAAAGCTAGTGTTCTTGTCATCTGATTTGTATTTTGTCCAAACCTGAAGACTATAGCAAGTAAAAGTAGCAGATGGCATAAATAGTATAGCATGGTATAAATAGTGTAGTATAAATAGTATAGTGTAGTATAAATAGCAGAGAATGTACAGTACAGTATATTACAGTATAGCATAGCATAGCATAGCATAGCATAGCATAGCATAGCATAGGAAAATAATATAAATCTCCTGGGAATTCACCATGCTAGAGCTCAACACATGGCTGTCCCTGAGTCCAATGCAGCCAAGTTTGGCTTCAGAGCACATCTAATCATTCTTTCTGAAGTCAAGCATCGAGGAAAGTGGTAGGTTGGGACCTTGTTATATGGAAAGTGGACACTTAGGCCCAAGTGCCACAAGCTATAGATACACCTTGGGGAGTGCCCAGAACTGAGCCAATCAACAGGCCTGGAGAGTTCCTAAGTGAAGATTCCAACCAACTCTGTGGCCTCAGGTTGCTCTGAGCTGTCACCTCTGGCTTTGCCCTGTGACTTTCAGGCCCACCCATCCTCTGCACTCTGGATTCATTTTCCCAACTCAGTGAAGCTGCTGGGTTGTAACAAATCCCCTTCTTTGTGCTTTGGAAGTTCTTTATAGGCAGCAGGCTGTGGTGACTATAAACTCACCTCATTCATGTCTCTTCTTTCAGCATTCATCTTTATAAGGGCCAGCATCTACCAGGCAAAAAGCACCAATAGGATGTCTGTCTACATGCATAGAAGAATTGGCTGGCACAGTTCTGGAGGCTGACGACTCCCTACATCTGCAGTGGGAGAGCTACAGACCTAGTAGAAGCAGAGCTGTGGTCCTAGGCTGACAGGTAGAGCTGATACTAGTTTCAAGTTCAAAAATAATAATATTAATAATAACAGTTGGGGCTGGGGTAGCTGCTCTTACCAGGTCTGTTTTTCTATTTAGGTATTTGGATTTTCAACTGATTGTATGAGCTCCACTTACCCTGGGAAAGACAAATCTGCTTTACCCAGTCTACAGACTTAAATGTCACTCCTATTCAGAAATCCCCTGGAGACATAAACAGAATAATATTTGGCCAAATAGCTGACACCTGGTGGCTCAGTCAAACTGTTATAAAATTAATCATCTATCCTGTGCTGATGTTATCCAGAATATGAGGACTTTAATTCAAATATTTGGTGCTTTTTGCTGGCACTGTTCATTTAATTGAGAGAGTACATTGTGTCCCTTACTCCATCATTGCTGGAAGCCAAAGTCTGGCAGATGCAGTTATTTTAAAGGTTACTATCAGGGCTGGTAAGATAGCTCAGCAGACCAAGCACTTGCTTAGGCAAGTGCAGGGACCAGAGTGAGATCCCTGGCACCACATGTGCTTTGGTCCTGTCCCCAGGCTTGCTGAGCTGGCCACCAAGTGCCGGTGTGGTGGAGCATGCCAGTAGTACCAGCACTGGGGAGGCTGAGAACAGGAGGATCACAAGGCTGGGCTGCATAGTAAGACCCTGTACCAAATACATCATCTTCATCATCATCATCTTCTTCTTCTTCTTCTTCTTCTTCTTCTTCTTCTTCTTCTTCTTCTTCTTCTTCTTCTTCTTCTTCATCATCATCATCATCATGAAGGTTACCATTAAGTTTCCTCTCTTGGGAGGCAACCATTTTGTACTATAGCCCTCAGAAAATGAGAACACCCCTAACCTGGCCTCCACCACAGCCAGAATTTGGGGTTGTGTTTATTCTTAGGGAGAAATGATCTCCCCATATGATCTAATCTGTTTTTACCTTATCATGAGTGACACTGCTAATCTTAATATATGTTTAGCATTTGTGTTTCTTTTTCTACAAAGCATTTGCTCACTTGTTCATCTTTATATCTGAGTTTTAGTCTTTTTTTCCCTTTTCCGAGAGTTCTTTATATAGAGAAATTAACACTTTGCCTGCATATGAGTTGCAATTATGTTTTTTTCTTTTTTGACTTTCTTTTTTTGTGCCTTTTGCCTCGGAAAGAGCCTGCATTTTTAAAAATGTAGTCAAATTTATGAATTTCCTCTTTTATAGATTATAAATTTCCAGTCATGGCTAGAAAGGCCTTTTAAAACCAAAATATAGAAGAATTTTCCATGTGTTTTCTTTGTACTTTTCATCCTTAAAATTTTAACGTGCTGTATAGTGGTAAGTATGGATCCAATTTAGCCCTTTATCACATGATACTCAGTTATCTCAACACCCTGTAGTAAAGTGTATTTTTATTATATATTAGATTCCATGTGTATTTGATTCTTCACTTTCAATTTCTATTCTATGCCAGTGGCCTATTTATGTGGTGATACCACAAGGTTTAGATATTCTGGTTTTCTCTAGTGCTGTAATATCTGCCTGACAGATCTCTAACAGCCTTACCCTTGCCAGTTATTCTAAGGCAAATCTTTCCAATTGTTCATCGCAAATTTCTGAGTTATTCTGCTTGTTTATTTTTCCATCTGAATTTTAAAATCACCATTTTAGGTCTAGGCTAGAAGTGTGGGTTCATATTGGGGATCATGTTTAATTCATAGCTTAGTTTAGGGAGAATTGATATATGACAAGAAAACTTCTTGACTAAAAACGTTTTGGAAAAAAACCTCTCGTTTGTCAGCAGCGCACGCTGATTCTGATGGTTTCTGACCTCTGCCCTCCAGGCTCAGCAGTGAGTTCTGCTGGACGACTATCACGGCCGTGCTTTACCTGACGGCTGTGCGATGCCAAGGGACAGAGGCATCAGCAGTGACATGTTCCTGGTCGTTCGGGTGGGAGTTTTTATATCTTAGTTGATAACTTAGAACATATAAAAACTTTCAACCAGGAGGTTTTTCTGAGTTTGCCTCTGCAGAGACCAATAGTCATTTCATTGCTTTTGGATAAGCCTGGCCCTATCATCAACAAGCAGCAGCAGCAACAATAACACCGATTATGGGCACCTCATTTTTCGTATTTGTCCTCATGCCAGCCCAACATGGCACCCCTTTCTTTCTCTGAAGCTCGGGAGAAAGCTTCAGTGGTCAATAATAACTCCACGTTTCCTCCTGTTCTCCTTATGCCAAAGTCTATCCCTGGAAAAGAATCTGGACTCAATCATTTACACCTCAATATGAGAGTCTTTCTGTCCAATAGTGGCAAAAGAAGAGGGCGAGAGATGTATCTATTTAAAAGAACTTTGAGCATCTGGGATCAATTGGAGGCAGCAGGCAAAGGAGCCTCTGAGGTGTCCCTGAAATACTACCAGGTAGATCCACACACTTCACACCCCTATTTCCAGCCTTGAGAGAGTCATATAGAGCCCGGGAGATGGACTTGTCACTTGCTTTCTGCATGCAGAGAGGAAACTCAAAACAAGACAAGTGATTTCCTTGTGACCACAAACTAACAGGAGGTTCTCCAGAAGGATTACATCTCCCTCATCTGCCAAGGCTTGGCACTGAGCATCCAGGACCAGGGTGCTCCCCTGTGTGCCAGAAATGGTGTGATTAGAAGCAAAAATACGAGGCACGTTCCACATGGCTTCTCTTATACCACATGTGAGGCCATCCATCTTAACCTCTAGCAGCCGAAACAGCGAGTCTGTCTTTCCCTTTTTATTTATTGACTTGCCCTTGGCTAGCCTTTCACAGATCTGTTTTTGTCATCACAAGGATTTGGCTTAAAATTCAGCCCATTCTGTTTCCTTCCTGGGATATAGAAGGCTTGTCTGTCAGTCTTGCTTGGTATTAGTGACCAATACCTGTGCCATATTGTTAAAAAAAATAAATAAATAAAGAAGAAAAGCCCACATTAATTCTGATTTAGTGACAAGGAGTCTTGGTGCTTCAGCTATTCACTTTTAAAGAGCCGAGTCCTTCCCTTGGACTCACGTTCTTTTGGGTCTACTTGGAGTGTCGGAGTCCCCCGCTCTTCTGAGGCCACCTTCTGGGGCACCTGACATTGCTCAGGACCTGGCAAGAAAACCTTGATGTTCCCCAGGCTTCCGTTCTGTACTGCTACTGCTTTGGAAGGGGAACTCATGCCTGCCTCCAAACACTGCCTTGAACACTTGAAAAACCCAGAGCTTCACCCTCAGGGGTGAGGGGAGTCTTTGGAACAACTGTGAAAGGAATTTGTTACTGAAGTTCCTGAATGCAAGGCGCTGAGAGCGGAGCACTGCACTTCATTTTTAAACAGTGCCACAGAGTGACTGTGCTTCAAGAACTAACTGCGGTGCGCAGTATTAAAGGCCCCAATTCCCTCTGACATTGCTTCTTTTCTCTCAGCTTCAATACTTAGGCAGAACTGTAAATGAGACCGGGGAGGAGACGAGGGTATAGCTCTGACCATAGGAGATGTTCTTGCCTTATCCTTGCTATTGTACCTCAGGCAGGCGTTCTAATTGGAGCTTTGTACTTTTGATTAGATTTGAATAAGCGTGCATTTCCCAAACTAGGTATGAAATAATTGTAATAATTTATTTTTCTTTAACTCAGCTTACTTTTTGACTGAAGCCTGGCATTGCAGAAGTAGAGGGAATATATTCTCCACTAACCTATGCTTCCTTCTCACCCTTCTCTCTGAGGTGTAGGGCTATACAGGGGACAGGAAGAGGGTAAGAAGAGAGAGTGGGAGGAAGTGGTCCGCTCCTTGCGAAGTCTACCATTCTGCTTTCTGCTTAGAAGCCTGTCAGTTGGCCTTTCTGCCTCTGCCTCCAGCCTTAGCGCCAGTTCGCTGAGACCCTGGAGGTCTGACATCTCCCATTCTCACTGCCCTGCCTGGTGACACAGTTGTCATTTTGTCCTTTTCAACTCATGTGCTGTGCCAAGGCAGGCAAGACCATTCCCGGTCTTTCTCTGCGTGCCCACCTACACTCACTGCACACCCACTGGGGCTGTGGCAAGGAGATCTGTGCCCTTGTTTCAGGAGTTGGAGAGACCTTGGGTTTTGCTAGGTCTGTAGCTCAGGATGCCAAGCCAACAATGTAATGTAGAGGTTGTCTCCAGCCACCTGTGTTCTCCTGGGTCCCTCCCCCCCTGTTTTTCTTCTATCTTCTCCCCCAGCCTGAGGAATTTTTTTAGAGTTTAATAGTTAAAGGCAAAGAGGGACATTTTCTGCATTTTCCACTCAAATTCCATATTTCTTGTATCATCTTCTAAGGAGACTCAAGAGTCCAGGCCAGTGCTTATTGGGTATAGTGTGCTCACTCAAAACAGCATATACAATATAAGTATCCACCAAAGTGGTTAACTTTGTCTTCTTCAACATTTACATGTCTAATTAGCATGTAATAATTATGTGCATTTATGGGCTATACAGGGGGATGTCTCAACCCATGTACGCAACGTGTGCTGGCCAAGTGAGGGTACCTAACACTACTATTTCTTTCGGCATTACTTTGGGAACCTCTGAGCCTCACTCTCCTAGGTGATCATAATATATGCAATAGATTGCTGTTGAGCACAGTCACCCCACTGGGCTGTAGAATGCTAGCACTTCTTGTTTCCTTTTAGCTGTGTTTTGGAGCCCGTGGCCTCCTCTCCCCAACTCTTCCCAGTCTGTAGTATCACTATTCTACATTTAGATAAACTTTTTATGCTTCTACATATAAGAGAAACCATGTGGTGCTTGTCTTTCTGTGTCTGTCTTATCTCGTTTAACATAAGGTCTCTCAGTCCCATTCATTTTTCTGCAAACAATACAATTTCAGTGTTTCTAAATGGCTGTATATTATGCATTGTATGTACATCCTGTATTTTCTTTGTCATTCATTGGCTGGTGAGAGCCTAGGCTTTTGGAAAAGAAGGACCAGGAGTATAATTTTGCTTTGGTGCTGAGTTGCATCCTTGCAATGTCGAACCATCCTAAAGTGGTCCAGCTACTTGAATGCATTGATTAATATTTCAAAATTAATATGCAATGATTAATAGTTCAAAAATAATTACTATTCTACCATAAAAAAAAAAAGCTTAAGAAGTAAAACTTTCCTTTAAGGGTCCCTCTGAGGTAACCTCTGGTGCCTAATTGTTTAAGAATGAAAAATAACAATATATTAGGATGGAGAGCACAACCAAACTCTAAATTTTGTCATTAGTTTTACAAATCTTTCTGACATGCTGATTGCTATGGTTTGTGTCTAGTTGTCCCCCCAAAGCCTCATGCAACCACTGGGGCAGATCTTAGACTTTATGATTAATTCATGATCAAATGCTGGGCTTATGGGTATGGGTGCTACACAGAAGGAAGGGAGAGAGACTTGCTAGCTGAAGTGCTGCTCTTCCTTTTGCTCTTTGTTATTTTCTGCCACCATGAACTGCTGCCCTCTGCCATGTGCCACTCTTCCTTGGAGCCAGTTAAGTAAGGAAACTTCTAGACACACACTCAAAAATGGAAATTCACAGAGAGGAGAAACTGGTAGATTATAAAGCTGGAGAAGAAAATAATGCATAGAAGAAAGAAAAAGCAAATTAACCTATAGAGTATGGCTGTTAAGTGCCGAGAGGTTTCAAGCTTCTGATGCAAACATCATTGCCTCTGTTTGCATAGAAGGAAACAGAGGATCAGGCACAGGCCTAAGGCTACTTGTCTGTCTACCAACATATTTTGGCCTTAAGTAGAAGTCTGCAGAGTCTCACAAATAATCCTCTTTTTCACAATTCTTAAACTATGGGCAGGTGCCAGTACAGATGCATGGGTCAACTTACATTGTGTTTTGTAACATTTATGAATACAGATAATCTGACAAAGGATTAGCTAGAAAGAACACACTGGAAGAAGATACCCAACTATACACTCTTAAGCATATTATATCCATTTCCCACACTGAAGCAAGGCTGGCTACAACCAATCTTGTTGGAGATATTGATTTGATTAGTGCAATCTTTCAAGACATGAGCCCGGTATTTAGCAGGAGCTCTACGATTTTTGCAATCCATTGAGTGGTGACAGGGGCTCACTTCACACCATCACAAATTTCCCAGGAGAGCTAACAAATGCTCGCAGCTTGGTAACATGTGGCAAACTACAATATTCTCCTCACAAAGTAAAAGTAATATGTCACTGTTGCAAGGTCCAGTAATAAACTAGGTGCGTAGTGTAAGTGAAGTGGACTTAGGCAGAGGAGACAGGGTAAATCTTCACACAGAGGATGTATTGTGAACTCAGCAATAGCTGAAGAAACTGCATTTATGCAGCCTGACACAGTGGATTCAGCTGGGGCCCTCAGTTCAATAATTTGGGGTAAAATGCTTTCATTTTTTGATCTGCAGCATGAATTGGATTCTAAGACATTTTAATTCTAAAATCAGTTTTTCAAGGGCCATGCATTATGTCCTTCCTAAAGATTCATTTGGCTCCTTCTGAAAGAAGGAAAATCTACTTCAGTCTAATTTTACTGTAGATTTCAGATTTTGTATAAAATGTTTGGTGCAATATGTTTAATCTTCCATAATTAATGATTTCATCAGTGGCAGCCTGAGAGCTCGCTGATCTTTCTTTTCACCCAAACACCTATCAGATCCATGGCCGGCCGAGCCCAGCAGGGCCAGTCTTTACAACCTTTGTTTTTTTTTTTTATCAGCAGCTCCTTGCTCTGCTTTCTTATTAATTAATATGCTGATTTCCAGTCCTCCCAAGTGAAGGAGAAATTTCTTAAAGATGGTCAGTCTATAGAAATGGAGCCAAGACTAGTACATCTAGTAGCAGATGGCTAACCAGCTCCTCACTCCCTGCCAGAGAAGCCAATTCTGGATGAATGCAAGCTATCTTATGATGCATCCCATCAAAGTCACACACAAGGAGGAAATCAAATGTCCCAGGAAGACTGGAAATCTCTAGGTGAACATTTTACTTCTAATTTTAAATGAAATGTGGTGCCATGCGGCAGCATCTTGTATGACTCTCTTGTGATGGAAGCCTACGTTTCCAGTCCCAGAGCCATTCCTGCCAGACCAGCAGCTTCCTGGGGGTCTGCTTATCTTCCCAACACTGATTCCCTAATTCATAGAAACCAAGATCATTAAGTTGGTGATCTGATGGGACCAAACAATGTAATATTGGGTACTATTATTTAGACCCTGAAAGTTACTACAGACTTTTAAAAATAAAACATCTAAAGTGCTAACTATTGGCAACAGTAGTTTCCTTTGATTGCACTTTTCTTTGCTATCGTAAGGAGCTGCAGTCACACCAGGAGTCAATATTGGCAAGCATGAAACTACCAGCCACTTTCTGAAGATTTATTTTTAAAGGAAGGAAATTAATCAATTTCTAGTTGAACAATTAGAATTTTCTTTCTTTTTGCTTTTCAAAACAAAGCCTCTTTGTTACTTTAGGATCTACTTACAGGAGAAAAATCACCTGCTTGCTGCTCCCTGGACTCTGACGAGACTTTCAGAGACTCACTGTCTGTGAGGACTTTACAAGCAGAAACCATCTTATAATCTTACATCTGTAGCATCAAGCAGAGGGAGACTTCAGTAGATGTCGGAAACCAGCTGTCCAACTAAATGAGCTTGAAATGGATGAAGTTTGACAAAGGGAGGAGATGCAGGCACACCTGGCAGTCTTTGAAGGGACATGGCTGTTGTGGAGTTGGCCTACACAGCATATATGACTCACCAAAACTGAGGCCAGAGGCTGAGGTATGTCTATGTATGAAAGTGAAGCATAAATCTGCTTTTCCAATGAGGAAGCTCTGTATATCCTTTATTTACATAAATATGGAAGTGAATAACAGCACATGCAGGTCAGAACTGAAGCATGCAGGTCAGAACTGAGGCCTCTGGCTGCACGCACAGGACCACGGGGCTTTGAGTATCATTTAAGAATTCTAAAAATTCTTTGAAAAAGCAAGAATCCCTTCCTTTCTTAATCTCTTCATTCTGAGTTTCCCAATCAAAATCTATTTTACTTATTTTTTCCCTCACCTTTCCATAGTGTAACAGTTTTTTAAAGGGGAAACTATGGATGAAGAAAATGCTGGTCCATTTGTAGCTGCCTCAGTTTGTTTCATTTCACTCAGATACCTCTCTGGTCTGGATTAGACTCTAATGAGGCCAAACACTAGGCTGAGTGCTGGCTTCATGGGGAGAAGCCAACTAGTCAATTTTAATTACTTGTTGCCATAGCCTTAAACAATGCACCAACCGTGGAAATGTTCAAAATATCTTCCCTTCTGTCTGATTTCACTTTAGTCAGTTCAAATTTGGCATCATTTCTTTCTGAAATATTTTTGATTGTAGAGCAGTTGGTGATTTTAATAATTTAGTATAGAAAAGGAAGAAAAAGAAATTGGAATTTAAAACACAGTGGCAAAAAAGTTAATTTAAAGTGATGTGTAGTTTAAAAAAAAAGAAAAGAAAAGAAAGAAAGAAACAAAAAGGTTCACTTCACAACGATGTTGTATAATTGAACGGATTAAAAGAACCGGCGGGGACCTTGCTGGATGTCTCAGTGGAGGTCGCTGGGTCAGCCCTGAGCCCCGGAGCCTCGCGTTGAACAAATTTGTCAATTTTCCATCAGATTGATTTTTCTCACAGGTCTGAAGGCCCTGTCTTATTCACCTTATTTCCACAAGGGTTCTAGGCATTGCTAACATTTACTATTTATTTTTGTTTCCAACTGCAAAGAGTGATTTTGATCTCTGAGAGATGATCCAAGAAGAGACACCTAGAATTGAAAGGGCTTATTTCAAACACAGATCACGTTGGTCATCTGCGTCTTCCTTTATCTTTATTGGAATGAAAAAAAGTTATTTTTGCAGCACTAGTTAATGAACCTAGGGGTCTTCTCATTGAATCCTCTTTCAATTTTTCTAGTTTGAGACAAATTCTTGCTAAATGACTAAGTTGCCCAGTGTGGGTTCAAGCCTGCAGTCCTGCCTCCCACATGGTATGATTATACAGTCTTCACCACGTCCAGCCTGGAACAAAGTATACTCTATTGCTTGGTTTTTCAAATATCCACCTAGAAAAGAGGCTTCTAACAAGGTAAATTCCAATTGATTGCTCATTCTGGGACAAGCTGTTAAATACAACTATCTATAGCCAAATTCCAGATTGATTCCTAGGAATACACACACTTGCTAATTTTAAGGAGTTGACCTACCTGGCTTAATGATATTCCAGGCTTCAGACACTAAGTTGAAGATATTCCTAGTTTGTAGTGCCTGGTTTCTTCATGTTATATATTGGATCCCTTGGAGCTTTAAGAAAAAAAATCTGTTCTTTTAGTTCCAAGAAAAAAAAAATCATTTTTACTCCAACAAAAAAAAAAAAAGGAGTCCCTTAAAATGACTTCAGTCTTATGACTTCCTTTTGAGCTTTTTGGAAGGCTTAGAAGAAAAACATCACATTTACATAAGCAGGATCAATTATATCTTCCATTGCTGTCCCTACACGTGCTTGGCTATTTCTTATGAAAATAGGGAACCACAAACATACACACATTATGCATTTCTGTTTTCATAAACTTTTGAATGTTTTCCTCATATATGATCTCAGTGGCTCCTTCCTACGGTACTGGAATTGCTATCATACATATGCAGCTGGCATGCACATGTTGGGGTAGAGCTAGATCCAGGACTCAGCTCTTTAGATTCCTCCATCCAGAACCCTTCTACTTTCTCCTACTACTTGAAAGAGCCTGTCAGAGATTAGGAACCCCTCAAATTGATTCCCTGGCAATATTTCCTTTAAAAAAAACTGGAAGTGGTTTTTTCACCCTCAAAACTATAACCACTTTATCACATTAATATTCATCTTCCTTTTTGGAGAAAAAACTCATTTCCAGGCTCTGGACAGATAGTCAAGTAGACAAATGAACTCTGTCCTCTCCTCTACCTGCTAATTTATTAGCTATTTTGGTATTAATATGTAGGACCTACTTTAGAAGAAGGGAAAACAGGTTTCCATAATGTCTCACATTCTACTATTATAACTTTTACTTCTTTTATATGTCTTTTTCCTCAGTGGAAAAACAAACAATTCTTAGCATCATTAAACATAAATTTAATTTTAACTTGTATTGGTCTCTATGGTTATAGATATGAATAATAACACTGAACTCTTAATATTACTAGGTATGATGAGACCTTTTCAGATATTTTCTTATTGAACTACGAAAGAAAAATAATACAGAGGTCCAATTATTAGGCTCATTTTGCAGAGTAGAAGGAGGTCGAGACACTAGCAGTTAAACAATGTGCCTAAAGCTTTCAGCTCTATAAAGAGGTAGAGTCAGGGTTTTAAACTTAGGCTGGCTTTTAACCACTTTATCTAAGTAATTATGCTTAGGAATCACTGTTCCTCTCTGTGGGAAGCCTATGATCTTGTCAGGGAGAAAATGACGTGGAAGGAGCAAAGGACTATGGGAGCACAGCCCAGAAAAAGTCCCACTTTGCCTGTAGCAAGGAAGGTGTTTGTGGAGAGGAAGTGGGGCAGGATACTGAATGATGGTTAGCAGATCCCTAGGATGAAGGCACAGCTTGCATTCTAGAGAACATCAGGATAAAGCACAGTGGATCAGCCGCTTTAGCTTTGCTGGAACATGATACCCAACTCCCACAATTTAAAGAGGGAGAGGTATATTTTGGCTCATGGTTTTTAGAGAATTCTGGCCCCAGAAATACCATGGTGGAAAGGCATTTCAGGGGAAAAGCTGCTCCCCACATGGGACCTAGGAAGCAGACAAGGGAAGAGAGAAAGCAGTCATGCCCGCGACCTACCTTTCACCAGGCGCTACCTCCCAAAAGCACATCCAGCTAACAACTTTTCAGTGGAGAAGTGTGCTCCACAATCCAGCCCTCTTCCAAAAACCCCACCTCAGATATACAAAACTTGGAGAGGGGGATAAATTTTAGATCTAAAATACGGCACAAGGAACATGAAAAACGTTGTGTGCTTGGGAGTTGAAGACATAGGTATAGCTGAAGCAAAAACTTTCAAAAATGGGAGCCCTGATAAATAGTAGGTTGAAAACTTAGGGACATATCAAATTATCAAGGGATGAGGGTATTCGGTGCTGGATTCTAGAGTGCTTTCCTCTGGAAAAATTATAATGAAATATGTATTTTTAGTAAGGTGAATATGGTTCAACTTTTGGTGAATGGAAATAGAGTATAGAAGCAAGGATACCATTTATCAGATGGCTATGGTACTGTAGGAAACACAGTGGTGGAAAAATTAGTTATTTATGTGATATAATAAATTGCCCCTGACCTCAGCAGTTTAAAACAACGAACATTCATCAACTCAAGTATTTTTGGATCAGGAATCCAGGCTTGGCTTAGCTGGTTGTTTTTGACAAAAGGCCCTTCACAGGCAGCAATAAAGGTGTCAGCTTGTGCTGCAGCATTGCCAGACTGGACCAAGGAAGATGCACTCGCTGTTAACTCACAGGCTTTCGGAGGCCTCACGAGACACATCCATGCTCACATGTACAGCTCTTGTCAGTCCCAGGTCTTCATTGTTTATTGACCTAGACATCAACTCCTGGCCACGAGTGCCTCTGCACATGGGCACTTACCACACGATTGCTAGCTGCCCTCATCCGGGCCTGATGGAGAGAGGCAAGGAGTAAGGGGGAGAAACAAAAAGGAGCAGAGATAGAGAAGCTGAGGGAGAAGCTTTGGGACTCTACCCTCGGATCTGATATCTCATAACTTGTGTTGTATTCTTGTGGATGTGAGTCCCTGGGCCCAACCCTCAAGAGGAGGGGATGACTCAGGAGCACCAGCACCAGCAAGCTGGCTTCCTGATGTGACCATATTAGCAGCTGCCTGCCACCCTGGCTTTTCAGCATGTGTTTGAGTTCTTTCCTGGGCCTCAAGCTGCTGCTGGTGATTGGTGGTTAACAACATAGGCTTGGAGTCTGTGTGAACTGATGTAAAAAAATAAAACCTCGGAGGCAGGTATGCTTGAGGGCGGGGCTGCGCTAGACATATTCTCCTTTAGTGAGGAAATACTCATCACAAAACAATATGACATACTTTTAGTTGGTGTGTTGTTCTCCTGTTTCTTAATAGAGCTCAAGCTCTTGTAACCTTTGGTAATCAAAGCAGTCATAAGGATATCAAACTGCAGGCTTGTAAGCTCCCATCTGTCCTGGGTTGTGCCTGCTATGGCCACAGGAGAGACCAGTGGTGGCAGTGATGGTCTTGGCACAGAAGCAGCTCCTGTTGCATCACCACCACCACCACCAGGTGGGCAGGGTAAGGGAAGGTCATGCTCAGATGCGATTTGTAATTTTCAGTGCTACAGTGTGTGCGAGCTGACCTGCAGCACAGACCGTGAGAATGCAGAATGGACCAGGACAAGAAGCCCAGACCTGCTGCCACCTTCACTCAGGTAAACGCAGATTTTTTTTTTTTTTTTTTAAACAACTACTATTATCTAAAAGAGGTAGCAGAGGTCATGGTCTGGAAACTCAAACACACCACAGTTACATTTTCTGCTTGCATCTTAAGGTGGCCTGTATGCTTTGAAAAAATAATAAACTGATCGTTTAAGCCCATTTTTATGTAATTTCTAACATTTCAAACTTTCCTATATGAGACACCACCGCAATGACAACAACTGATACAACACAGATCTAGCGCTCCAATGATGATACACTTCCTGCAAACAATCTTCAAGGCTCAGAAAATCAAGACGGTGCCTTAAAGTCTGTTGAAATGAGCTTTTACTTAGATCCAGGTAATTATCGTGAGTCAGTGGTTTCCCTAAAATCTCCAGAGAGTTGCCTCACCTACCCTCAAGGGTGCAGGTGAACAACTGAATCCCTGTGGGACCCAGGAAGAGTCCCAACTGCTGCAGAGAAGGCGTAAGTTCCTCACACTGTGGTACTCCATTCAGCTCATTATTCAGAAGCAAAGAAAGTACAACAGTCAGATAATTAAATGCCCGGCTTGTCAACACTCAGTGTGATACATTAACACATGAGAAACCACAGTGAATTACAACTTTGCAGGAGGTGTATAACTAAAACCATAAGCAGCCAAGCTCCGGGGAATATAGTATCACCAGAGTCAGAGAAATAATGTTGCCCTCCTACCCAAACATGATTAATAATTTCCTGAGATGATAATTTGCCTTGCGTTCTGTTGCTGTTTATCTTCCCACCCAAGATGGTTGAACTGTATGGCATGAAATGGAGCCACAGCTCCACTACAAAGTGAAGCCCTCTTGAAGGGGTGCTTTTCGCCACCTTTGTCCTCCGACTATCCAGAACCTTCCAGATATCTAGCCTTGTTTCTTCCAGCCATTGCATTCTCTTCTTGCTTCACATCCTCCTTCACCTAGCATGGCTTATGATGTGCCAGTGACTATAGTTATTGTCAGGTTCATACCTTTGATTCTCTTGTGTCTAACCAAAATCCAGCTAGTGTCTGAAGCTGGTGGCCCCCACACCCCTACATATTCCCAGCATTGGCTTATTTGAAGCACCTAAAGGAAGCACCCACAGTGACTTGATACACAAGTATCGTATCTTGTACTTGCAAAGCATTTTGTATTTCCCTAAGGCTCCCAGTCTTTATACATTTCATTTGCATTAAGTCCCAAGGCAAGTGCTACTGAGCTTACGTTTTTAAATGAAGAAAGGGATACAAAAGTTGAGTCACATATCTAAGTTCATACCCATTTGGCAGCAAAACCCGGATGATAGATTATTCTTTCCAAGGAAAGGGATACAGATGAATTCTCAATGACTCTTCTCCTTCTCCCTGTTGTCATCAGTTAGAGGCAGCAACATAAGCCCTGTAGCTCTGCTATGCATGGATTCTAAAGAAACTCCCACTTTCACACCTCCTTAACGGTGTCGTTTCCTGTGGGAGGCTGTTTTCTTCTTTGTTCCTGACCTAGCTTCCTGATTCTCACTCAGTCCAGCACCAGAAATGATTCTACCTTGTTGCCTGAAGTCACCATATTCCAACAAGCCAGGAAAACCACTGCTTCCCTCAGAGCTCTCTTTGTAGCTCTTTCATTTGACTCCTGTGCCTTCCCTGGTGATTTCATCTTCCCTGCAGCCCTTTCCAGTCTAACTGTTCATTGTCTCTCTTCCAATGACCTTTGTGGCTGACAGGAAGGATCAGAATTCTCTTTGGTTCTTGGTGCTACTCCTTGTCTATAAAAGCCCCACCTTCCTTCCTGTCTTGGTTACTTTTCTCTCATTGCTGGAACAAAATAGCTAACACCCAAATAAAGAAGGAGAGGTTTATTTGGCTCACAGTTACTCAAGGTTTCAGCCCATGCTTGACTGGCTCAAAGGCCAGGGTGGCATGGCAGAGGGTAGCAGTTCATGGCAGCAGAAAACACCAAAACAGCAAGAGCAAAAAGGAGAGCAAGCCTGTCTCCCCTCCTTGTACTACATCCAAGCCAATTGTACTGAGGCAGGTGTAGCACTCACACCCACCATCCCAACAATGGATCACGAGTTAATCGCAAGCTCTAGAAGCCAACCCATGACTTCATGAGGCTTTGGAGAAACAACTAGACACATACCGTTACACTTCATTACCATAGCAAATGAATTCTCCTGGCTATGTTGCCTTATTCCCATCCTAGTGGCCACTCATTTCCTGACTTATGAGATCCTCCTCCATGTTATCTTTCCTGTCCAGAGTAGACTCCTTCACATACCTTTTCAGAAATGCATCCTTTCAGGTACCCCCGCCAGCTCCCTAATACTATACTACTATAGGGATGTTTTCCTTCATGATGCCTTTCCTGACCATTTGAACAGACAGACACTGTTCAGGCCTGAACTCCAACATCAGTTATCACTACCCTGTCAGGTCTACCACCTTAAGTATTTCCACTACTCCTATGGGAATTACAGTTAGGGGTATCACCATAACTGTTTGCTGGGTGGGTAACCTGGGCCAGCTTGGTGGTAAGTGTTTCACATGAATTATCTTGTCTAATCTTCGCAACAATCCTGTAAGATAGATCCTACTATAATCCTCAGGTTAGAAATAGAGTCTAGGACTTCAAAAGACATACTGTCTGTAGCATTTCACATGCACCTATAGGAATTAAAATAACAATAACAATAAGGAGGATCTTTTTTTTACAAATCCAATCTTCTTCCCCAGTAACAAGCCCCTAAAGATAAGGGACTGTGTCTTATCAATTTTTGTACCTCCTGATCCTAGAACTGTGGCCCTAGGCACCACGACTCAGTTATCATCAGTGAAGGTGGTGCCAGCAGCACATGACACATTTCTTCCAAGATCTATTATAACCAACATTATACCAAACGCTTCGATTACAATGATCAACAAAACAAGTAATTGCCCTTTCAAAATTAAAAAGACAGATAATTACACATGCAATTGCAGTCAGACACGCTCATATTTTGGGGACCAGAACAAGAGTACAAATAGAGACCCACATACCATATGCCTAAATGTTTAAACCTAATAAACTGTCAAACAAAATATGTTCTGTTTTTCTTACTTGACAATTATATTTCAGAGACAAAATTGAAAAATATGAGTAGAATCATAGCCTTTCTATGACTTAAAGCTGGCAAAATGTCAAAAATGACTGACTTAATTGTTATTGCATATGTCTGAGTCGTCTTGTAAAGAGCTAAGGGTTTTTGAATGAGTAATAAAATACATACATAATTCATAAACCTTCGTAGATTCCATAACAGGCATTTTTTTTCTTCATTTCAACAAGATCACTAATCAAGATGTTGTATTCAACATTTGTCATATGTAAAGTGTGGTCGTCATAGACTAATGTTTAGAGAGCTAATATATTAGGCTGTAATTATATGCAGATATCTACAGTGGTTGGGTACCAGGAGTTTGTGACAAAGGAGTGGTTGCTTGAGGGGTATAGACTTTCAGATTTGCATAAGGAAAGTTTTAGAGATCCATTGCACAACTAAGTACACTTCGTTAATACTACCGTACTGTATGATGAAAAACAATGAGTTGTGTGAGCCTTTTAACCACAATAAAAACACTTCAATTTTAACAAAGTTGTATTTTTAAATTAAAGGTAAAACATAAATTATAATTAACAAAAATCATTTTTTTAAAGATTTATTTTATTTTATTTTCTTGTTTCCGAACTTTTGTTTATTTATTTATTTTTATGGCCCGCTCAGCCCGCCCCGAGGGCAGGGCTGGTGCAGCATGTGGTGCCGGGGATCGAACCGAGGTCCCTGAAGCCGCCCAAACTTTCCCAAGCAGGCGCTTTAGACCACTGAGCCATCCCGCCGGGCCCGCAAAAATCAATTTTGAATATAAATTATTTAAAGGCTAAATATCTATTCACCTTTTAAACATAAGTTGTGTCATATGCCTTTATTTTTTAAAACACTACTTTCAGCTCTACCCCTACGTTCTCCCCCGTCTATAAAGAATAGCATTATGCTTCACTCACGTTCTTATACCTTCGTCTATGTTATGTGAAATTTAGAGAAATAGTCATCAGCAGCCACACTCGACTGCCATGAATGCCGAGCCAGTACGGGAGTGCCGTTAGAATCCCCAGCTGGAGAAGAAGAAAAGCCAACAGACACTTGACACCGCTGAGAAATGGTGCTTTGACAGGCAGACATCCATTGCATTTATGCTTTGTGAGATGAACAATTTGACAAGTTAGTTAACTTGTTTTCCTTTTGCTTAGTGTTCAAAATCCACTGTGTATTGTAGGGCAGACACCACCTCCTCCATCTCCTACTTTAAATTTTTTTTTAATTTTTTATTTATTTTTTTTCTTGTTTCAGAACCTTTGTTTGTTTATTCACTCATTTTTATGGCTGGCTCAGCCAGCCCCGAGGGCAGGGCTGGCGCAGCATGTGGTGCCGGGGATCGAACTGCAGTCCCTGAAGCCGCCCAAGCTTTCCCAAGCAGGCGCTTTAGACCACTGAGCCATCCCGCTGGGCCCCGCATCTCCCACTTTAGCAGAGGACACACCATAGAGCTTCCTGTATTTCCAGGTGGTCACCTTTTTTTTTTTTTAAGGACCTAGGGCAAGATATATAATAAGGATTTCCCTGGAAGTGAGATTAGTTAGGAGATGGAAGCTGAGGATTACAGAGATCCTGTGCTGGAGAGAAGTTGAGAGTCTAGAACAGTAAAGACCCCCACAATTGTTAGGCAATGGCTTTCTCCTCCCCATTTCTTGAGTTCCTTCCAGTCGCCTTTCTGGCCTCTCTGGAGGCTACATGCTCTTTGAAGCCTCCCCCCTCTTAAGGCCACACTCCTCTTTCTTTTTAAATTTTTTATTCATTTTAATGAGATAAAAATAAAATAGTAATTAAAAGTTTTAAAACAGGTTAATAGGACAATTATAATAATTAATACATTTCATATTATTGTCTTCATATTAGTTATTGAGAGGACAAGATGTAGACATGATATCTTGTCTAAACAATATTAGTATAAACCTTTCTTCTCATTGAACTAAGAGAAAGTAGCTGTATATCTATCCTAACCATCTTGTATATACACACAGTTTTTTCACTACGAAAACAGCCCTGTATTTTTGTCCCCCTTTTTTAATTTTGTTTTGTTAGAGATGGGTATTCCATTGCTATTAGAGAAGCTGTATTAGGAGAAGTTTTTAAAGGACCTTTTCATACTTGATGCAAAGCCACACACTTTTTTTCTTTCTCTTTCCATTCCCCTCGCTACCTATAGCAGAATTTCTGCGACTTTTGATTCAAAGTTGTAATCTAACATGACTAACTTTGTACTGCACAGTATGATGAATACCCTTTCCCAAAAGTAGACAACTTATACAGGTTCCTTCCAAGGTTATATTCCTTTGTCTCACTGGTCCCTTTAGCATCCAAACCTTCTTCTACGGGACCAACTTCAATGAAAACACTCAAGTGAGGGACATATTTTAGGACAGGGGTGGATCTTAGCCTTACAAAACATTGATCATTAAAAATGGACAGTTCACTTCTCTAATTCAAGTATTTTTAATTCAGTCAGCTATTCCATTTTTCACTAACCAATCTTGTATTAATTTTGCCTTATTCTGGTATAATTTTGAGAAGTCAAAATGATATTTGCTTTTAATATAGCAAAAAGAATCCCATTTTGGTATTCTTTATTTTTTTTTCAAAACAGGCAATCCTTAGAGACAAAAGGTAAGTTAAGAAATGGGTTGGATCTTGTCATATTTATGATTTGATAAGTCATACTTGGGATGGCCTAGACCATCACATTCAACATGTTCTTTAAAGTCAAAGTTCACAAGAAGCCCTCCATTACCTGCTAATGGTTGTCCATGACAGACACAGTCATGTTGGGGACGGTTTCAAATGTCAGCTGAGGTTGGCAAAAAAACTAAAATTCTTATGGAAGATAATGAAAATTAATTTCCATAGACACTTCTCAAAATTAAATAGTTGAGACACCTTACATTTTTCTCATAATTCTAAAAATAATTAGATCACAATGCGGATTAATTTCTTGTCACATTCAATTTTTGAACAAATCTGTTGCTCAGTTATGAGCACCAAACAAAAATCATTCAAAGAGAGTTGCTTCCTATGTTGTCCTTGCCTCTTGCCTTACAAAGAGTAGGCCTCCGGGAAGACCAAGATAGGATTTTTCAATGGTTCCAAATTTTGTAAATAATAATTACAATGTCATTATGCAGTCAAAGTGGTGATCAAAACAGAAATCCTTACATTAATTCCTGATAATATTTCAGATGATATATTTGGCTACTTAAAAAAATTATATTCTCAAGAGTCAAAAATGGTAAAAGTTATCATCTATGGTATCCACCTGCATTGATGGATTATTAACCTGGGTCATTCTCATTGCCAAGATCTTTGACACTCCCTGTAGAAACATCTAGTTTCTCAGCTCAGCTTTACCATCCACTCTGCTTCGCTCACCTCTCTGTCTTGGTCTCAGCTCTAAAAGTGAGATACTGGGCTGGGGACATGGCTCAGTGGAATAAGTGCTTGTGTAGCAAGCACAAGGTCTTGAGTTCAATTTCTGGTACCACCACCAAAAAAAAAAAAAAAAGAAAAGAAAAAGTGAGGTACTAATTACACTTGGCCATGAGGTGCTGTGATGGGATGAGAGAGGCATGGAGCATGCTAAGTTTAGTTCCTACCTCTGTTTATTTCAGCTCATGGTATACTTTCCACTTGGCATCAAATTGAAACCCACAGGCAACAGAGTGGCTTTGACATGGAGGAAGAATTAGGCTTTTGGGGTCATATAAATTCCCAGGGCTTCAAGAGGTATTAGGATATTTCCGATTTAAGCATGTGTTCAATGATTTAGTTACTGCCACCAAATTTTCTAGGAATCATGTGACCTTTGGACTCCTAGCCTCCTGGTCACTCCTGTTGTGGAGGTCTTCCCAAGCATAGAGCTTCTCAGGTCATGGGGCCAGTCAGGAGGCTGCAGGATTCAGGAAGGGACTTGTTGCAGAAAGAATGCCATAGGAAGTACTTATAGCCTGAACTCAGCAGAGAATGGGTGGGTAGGCCAGCACAAGAGGTGGGTAGCATCTATGAAGGATGACCCTCTTCATTAGCTAAAATACTCCATGAACAGCTAGAGGTGGAGACAATTCGCTGCTCAGCAGGAAATCCAGAATTTAGATCCCTTAAACCTACATGGGAGAAAGGAACTCCCTGTACCCCTAATCCATATCCACCACCTTCTCTGCTCCCACTGCTCATGGCTTGCCAGAGCATGAAGAACTACTGGATCTAGACTCAGACAACCTGGGTTCAAATTCTAGCCATGTCACTCAGTTTCATTTGGCCAATTAATCAGTGTGTTTATGCTTCAATTACTCATTGTGAGACGCGATCAATTACTTAGCAGGCTGGGCAGCATAAAGGACCTTGTCTCAAGATCAATTGTGGTAGAGATGCATCTCAGCATAAAGGCCTCAGATTCAATCCATAGCGCCACTCTCACAATAAAGGGATCAAGTGGTATTAGTTTTATGAATGATAGTTGAATGTTAAATTGCATAACACAGACTTCTCAACAAATATAATTCCTGTAATCTTTCAAGAAATAGTTATTTCCTGAGGGCCCAGAGCATGCTGGGCAGGGTGACAAAGGCTTTCCAGAGGATGTAATGCCTCTGCTGACCTCAGTAGAAGGCTTCATCCTCTCCTTCCCAGTTGTACCTATGCAGTCTCTAGCAGGCCTCTGTGAGTCCTGAAGGATGGAAGCATGCATTGCTCCAACCCAGGAGTCAAGCTCTAAGCTCTTCCTGAAGGAAGCCACAACTCACCATCAGTGATCTGTATCCTCCTGCACGCTGGCCTCAGCCCTGTCTATGTAATAATCAAGTGGTAGTTTTAGTGTGTGTTAACCCATTGTATTGGTCAGGGTTTTACTTACAGGAACAGAATAGATATAAGGAACAGATATTAACACAAAATATACAATCTATAAGGAATTATAAGATTGGCTTACAATAGTCAGCCAGAGTCAGATGAGAAAGCATGCAGAGGGCATCTGCACACTCCGGACTGGAGGATTCAATCTTGAGGTCTGGACTTCACTGCAGCATTCCGTGTAAGTCTCTATCCCTTGGCTGATGGGTCTGCGATGGAAGACTGAAATGTCTGTAATGGACACTGAAGAGTCTGCAATGGATGGCGAAAGATCCAAGCTGGAGGCTGAAGTCCTCTGCGCTGTAAGCCAGATGATGAAGTCCAGGCTGAATGCAAAGACTGAAGCTTCTCCGACGAAGTGAAGTCTTGACTCTTTCCTCAGTCCTTTAAAAAGTCTCTTTGTGCTCAGTCATTCTGATGTGAGCCCATTGTGCCCTAGGGTGGAACCAATCATAACCCAGGATGGGCCCTTGATCCCGCTCTTAGGAAGGAGCCAATCATATCTGAGGCAGGACCTCGTCACATTCCAGGGAAGAACCAATTGTACCCAGGGCCGGGCTCCCACCAACAGGGAACCGGGCCGCTGAGTCATTCAGCCAAGTTGACACATTGTATCAACCACTACACTCATTCAGCATAGCTAGGCCAAAACCTTCACACACTTTGTATAGAGCGGCGGTTCTCAACCTGTGGGTCGCAATCCCGGCGAGGGTCAAACAAGCAAAACACAAGGGTCACCTAAAGCTATTGAAAAATGTTATTTATTTGAAATTACAGTTTTGAAGTAGCCATCAAAATTATTTTTTGGCTAGGGGTCACCGCAACATGAGGAACTGTATTGCGGGGTCATGACATTAGAAAGGTTGAGAGTCACTGGTATAGAGGGATCCTCCATAGCAGCCATGACTGTGCACACCTCTTAAATATGTGAGTACATTGGGAAGAGATCTTGAGGGGCTATGGTCCAAGCATGACTCTTTAAGAAGAGGTTCATGTTTAAACTGCGGTAAGTTCAAACATTAAGATGAATCTACATGAGCCGAGCCTGAAAGTGGCTGGATTCTCCAGGTGACAAACAAGGTCTGGATTTCAGCACTAACCTGTGATTACTGCACACTTTTGTCTAGTGACATCATTTTTCATATTCATAATCCTCCTTCCATGGTAGCATCCTCTGCTCCAGCCCTCTTGGTACAGTTCTGCCCCTGTACTCTACTACTTAGTGAATCCATTTGCTATTTCTGGACCTACCAGATCTTCCTGCCTGACCTCCTGCAAACTGCATAGCGAAGAGAGCCCTGTGTCCTTTCTATATACATCCACTGTTCTTTCCCAAACAGAGCCAACCATTCCACGTCCTACAGCACCCATGGACAACTACTCACCTGGCTTTCTCCTAGCTCAGGGATCAGGGAAGGCCAGTGGCTGTGTATTCCTCATGTTCAGTGTATAGTGGGCTCCCACTGTGTATCAATAGATTCCTGTAAAATTGACTCTCTTTGACCATTCCCACAGCTCTGATTTCCTGTTAGAGCCTCTTCTTTTCACAGGTGCCCACAATATTTAAGAAGAAAAAACTACTTATCTTTTATCTCCTCCTTATTACATATTGGTGTCTAAATCGTTAATCCTTCATAAATTTTTCTATCCTAAATCCTGCCCTCATTTGAACTCTGAATACAGTTCACGACAATGACAACTTGTGCAATTGTTATGAAAGTTAATAATAATGTATTTTATCCTATTTTTATTTGCCAAAAACTATTCTTGTGTGTACTTGTACAGAGAGAAATGTAGCTAAGCCTCATGGATATTTATAGTATTTGACTCACTCCAGAATGGTTCTGGGATTTTTGCTGGGTCAGCCATATGGTTCACATAGCATGGGCTGTCTGGAGTCTCACTGTTGTACCTCCCCACCTTCCATCCTCTTGTTTAGTTGGGTGACAGCTTGCTTCAGTGGTCAAATCCAGCCCAAAACCCCACTGACCCCCTTCTCTCATAGAAGTCAATCCCTGAATGGTTGTAGTGGACATGGTTGGGGTAGTGGCCACGTGTCAGGGGGAGGGGTAGAGATGGGAGAAGAAGAGAAAGGGGAGCTCCCAGCTGTATGACTGTCAGGGCTTCCGGTCAGGGAATCTGACAGAGTCAGAAGGTGAGAGGAGGACCAGCTGTTTAGCCGCTATTTATAAGACTGTCATATGGGGGAGTATGTCTGGCCAGCAGAAGCAAAGGGGGGTGGTGGGCAGCACTGGCTCCTTATTTAGCTTGATGCTACATACACACAGCCAAACTGTGAGAATCCATTCTGTGTGGAGACACCTGGTCAAATCTGCCTCCAGAAGATAGTGGGGGGAAAAATTAACATTTCTCAATGGAATTGAAACATGGCAGTGCAATTGGGCTTTCAACAAGAACAATGAAAAATTTTCCACCTTAATTTCCTTGCTTGCTAGGTGTTTTGGGTCTTCCATCAAATGAACTGTTCTTACCCACATTTCTGGTATGCAGGAGGCTAGGGTCCCGCCTGATAGCCATCAGCACCAACTGGGAAAGAAAAGGAATGGAGGGAAGCTCTTCTCTAAGCTGGGCAGGAGCAGTCAAAAGCTGGATTTAAAAAAAAAAAAAGAAAAAACAGGATAAAGCAAGAAAGAGTGTCTGTTGGTCTCTGGGAATGGAGAGAGGTTAATAGCGTGGTGCATTTGGGGTCCACTTGGGGACCAATAGTATTTAATGTGTTTATTATTGATTTGGAGCAGTGAGTGGATAGTAAGTTACTGAAGGCTGTGGAGGGCACTCAGTTATTTCACTTAGTAAACACCATGGAGAGTTATGGAGAATTCAGGAAGGATTTTCCATGGAGTTGAAGAAATTAGAAATGAAAATGTCTTTTTAGATGATATACCCGATCCCTGCAGGCCAGCATAGAATTGGTACTGACACTAGAAAATAGTTCTCAGCATTTAATTCCATTTCAATTTTCCAATGGTTCGAGTATGCTCACCTTCCCCTGGGAAGCTGGAAGTTCTGTCTCTTCCCTAATGCCTGGCTCAAGTTTTTCTCTTTACCTTCCTGTTATGCCCCCGTTTTCCACGGGGACGAGCACTCTTTGTGGCACTCTCTGTATGACACAATAAACCAAGCTATTAACATTCCTCCTGGCCAATTGTACCCCAAAGCAACTGTTTCATTTTTTTTTTCTTAAACTGTTTTGTCATTATTCATTTGTCCGATTTCTAGAAATCCTGGTAGCTGCCCTATTTCCAAAGACTCCTTTGAGATCTCAAAAGCAGTCTGGTTCATGGGCCTGGCAGTTTGCCCCTATTAGCTCCATCTTCATCTCCACAGGGATTCATATTACAGCGATGTTATACGAACACGTATTTACACAGATACTTATTTTGTATGCCTGTCTAATACAATGTTCTTTTGTATGACTGACAATCCTAACAACTATGTTATCATATTAGGATGCTGAAAACTCATTTCACAAGTATGTATATTGAAAAATCATGTCGAATTTGCCACCCAGGTTCACTCCAAGTGTTCCAGATTTCCAAGTGTCTACCTAGATTTACCTATTTGTGTTTTGGCTTATTATCTCCCACCAAACAGGTTTGCTATTTTCAGTTCCCAGAACAGGGAGTTCCAGGCTGCGTGGAGCATTTCTCACTGTTTAACATATTCTTGAACATGCCTAGAGCTGAAGGACTGTAGGAGAGTTGGCTCTTTAAAGAAATGTAAAGTGAAAAACATAATTGATGCTTCTCATCCTGAGTATTTGTCTATAACAGGAACATAGGTAAACAAGATGTGAAAATGCATTGCTATGTGTGGCCAGATAAGACCGCAGAGAAAGAACCCAAAGACAATCATTTTCTCCCCATTGGTAGTTTCTTTCCATTTGTACCCCTATGAGTGTATATATAACCATCAACTGATCTCCCACTCCAAAGTTTAGACAAAAAAGACATGAGAGACATGAAAGGGAAAAAACAATCTTCCAATTTTGCTGGTATATTAGCAGAATTTTTATGTTTCTATTTCAGAAAAAGGGGCCCTGACTTAGAAATCTTGAACTGCTCCCCCTCTTCTCTGGGAAGAAGTCAGGCTCCCAGCTCAAGATAATAGATAAACACTAGGGACCATAGAACCACAGAGTGTGGGAGCCAGTGTAATGTTATAGGCCATTTAAGTTAACCTTTCCATTTCTGGATGTTAGGCAAAGATAAAAAGGACCTATGGGTATTATTTGAATGCAAAAATGAGCTCTAGCAACTCTTTCTTGGGTAGGAGGGTGTTACGGTTTGGGTGTCTCCCTAAAGCTTCATGCAGTCATGGTGAGAGGTCTTTTCAGAGGTGACGGAATCTAGAGTTTGTGACTGATTCATTGTCCAGTACTAGTATGGCAAGTGCTACACCCACCCTAGGGGGAGCAGCCTACACACAGAATGAGGCACAGAAGAGTCTTCTCTTGTGCTCTTCCCCCTTTGCTCTTGCTATTTTGCTTTTTTTCTGCCACCATGAATTGCTGTCCTCTGCCATGTGCCACCCTGTCTTAGAGCCAGCCCAGTATGGGCTGAAACCTCCACAAATCATGGGCTAAAAAAAACCTTTCCCTCTTTAATTTAGGACATTGAGTATTTCATCTCAGCAACAAGAGAAAAGTAATCAAGACAGAGGGTCAAGCAAAACATTTAATGAATGAAATGAAAGAACTACCATGTAGTGGTTCCACTATATTTGCAACTACTACCTTATTTAAAGTATATTACAAGACAGCTAGCCTCATGTGTGTCTCTTAAAAGATCAGTTGTTTGGGCCAGCCAAATAGCTCTGTAGATTAAAGTGCCTGTTTAGGCAGACACAGGGACTTGGCTTCAATGCCCAGTGTGCTGTGCGGGCCTCACCCCCAGAGCTGGCTGAGACAGTGACTGAGATTGGGCGTGGTAACATAATCCCAGTGCTTGGGAGGCTGAAAACAGGAAGATCACTAGAGTCTGATCTGTGTAATGAGACCCTGTAGGCCCTGCACTGAATACATTTTTTTTTTAGAAAAATTAATTGTTCTTTCTCTGGGTATATGCCTTCTCAGCCCAACTGTGGAAGCTTGGAAGAGAATACACAAGGATCTTGGGAGGAAAAGTAGCATTTTAGTCCAAATAAACCAGCTTCTCCCAGTCAATACTAATCATTGTAAGGTAGCCAGATCATCCTCACATCAACAGTGAATAAATCTAAAAAGCCATGGTCAAGAGTACACTTATCTATGAGTCAATAACAGCAAATAAATAACTTCTTACTTTTTGGAATAATATTCCCAGTGTCCCTTCCAATACTGATGTCCACAGGACCCCAGGAAGGGATGTGTAGCAGGTCAACCCACCTCCTTTCAGCATGGAGGTCTTCATTCCAAAGGTCCTAGGAGTTGAGAGGGAGTGGAGTTGGTAGTTTCTAGCTGCGCACTCTCCAGGAATGAGCCCTGAGCTGGAATGAGCTGTTTTCTATCAAGTCACTTTGGAAACAGCCAGTGATGGTTCAGCTTCAACCTCCACAAATGGTCGATGCGGACAGCACTTCTCGATGGACTTCCCACACAGTCCTTCTTGAGGTCTGCTTCCTGGGAAACCTTCCCTGAGAGGCAAATTCATAGCAGATATTACTGCCCCCACTGCAGAAGTAGAGTAACAGAAGCATGGAACAGACATCTCCCCTTTCATAATACTTATCATATTTTATTGTTTAATAATAACTTTTTTCCCACTCCAATTAGAAATCATCAGAATCACCAAAGTGCTTTCTCAAAATTCATATGCTTCAGAGATGCTTTAGTAAGTCCAAGGTGGTGTGCATTTTAGTCTCAGGTTCTATTTTTCATTTAGTATACATTTGTAATGCATAATGATTCCACTCCTCATGAGGAGTAGTTACCTGTCCAAAGCAATCTTAATTCTTTCTTTATCCCTTCCTTCTTCTCCTTTTTCCCTCCAGCTCTTGTTCCTCCTCCCTTTTGCAAAAGATCTATCTCCCTTTTTCCTATTATTATAGACAATTAAGTTAGGTAGTAATATTCTAGGCAGTCAGACAGGGCTAGGCGCTCAAGGGAGTCGGTGCAGAGGCCGAGAACACATCGCAACTGTGGTTGGAGGTACATCTGTGGAAGGCCCGGCCTCAAGGTGAAGATGGAATGACAGGCCTGCATGCCTCCCAGGGGATAAGATAGTTGGTATCACCTGGTCCAAGAAAGTCTCCATAGATATGAGTCACCCTGGTGAGTGACCAGAGCCCCCTGATCCACTCCCTTCTAAAAAACATCCTTGTTCCTTCCATCTACATTGGCTACATAGCCTGCTTTCCATTGGATCCATATTACCGAAGCAGCTATACTCGTAATCTTATTGGTTGATCAGAGTGTGGACCCGTGTTGTCACCACCTCACAGTTTTGCTTCCTTTGAGAAGTGGATTCACTGGCAACCCACTTCCAGCCTCTTCCTGTCTCTCTGGAGCTGTCTCTCTCTCAACAGGTTTTCCTATTGTTAACCTCCATTTTTCCTTGAAATTCATTCTTCAGTTTTGGGGTACACAAATTCGACATGTCTGGCATCTAGCAGGTTGGGAGTTATATTATTTTCACTACATCACTGTCATCTACCTTTTATTTTGCTCTTTATCAGTGTTTTGGGTGTGCTACATAAGAGAAGCCTTGTAATAATTAAGCTTGTGTGTTTGACTTATTTCACTTAAAAGTTTCTAGGTTATTCAAAAAGATAGCCTGGCGTTAGAACACTTAGGAAGAAGGATGTAGTCTTTCTTGGTCATTATTTTGTCCCCTGAACCTAAGACAGTTCCTGGCACATTGCAGCACTAAATACTGAATGAATAAATGAATGAATGAATGAATGAATGAATGAATGAATGGTAGATGAATGAATGAATGACCTAAGGTCACACACTGGTTCATAACAAAACTTCAGCAATCCTGGCCCATTGATTCCACTGCTGATGGTTATTTCAAAAAAAATTCTTTAAAATTAAAAATAGGCACCTTAGTCGTATCTTAATCTCTCCTCCTTTGCCAATTGTTGATTTAACTTCTCCTTAAAATTCCTCCCAACAATGGAAACAAATATGAAGCCACTGAAAAGCTGCATACTAATGGGCTCTCCTCCTAATTTTGCCACCAAAGTGTGTCGCGCAGCCTCCCTTGCCATCCCCCAGTTCAGCGTCCTCTGTGCTAGAAGATGATGGATCCGCATATTACTCTCCGGTGGTAATGAGCACATCCATTATAAAAGCAATAGTAACTGCAATGGGGATTATGGGCTCTGCTCCGTGAAAACATCTCCAGTGCCTTGTAAACACCTCAGCCTTCTGGCAGCCACCCCGTGGGCCTATTTACTGCCTCTGCTATGCAAGGTAGCTACTGTCTAATTATACACAACCGGCTTGGTTAATCCTGTATAATAATAATTAAAAACAATTCGTATTTTTTTCTTTTATGCTCTTTATTAACTTTAAACTTTTAAAAGCCTCACAGGTCCCTGTAGAATCAAAAGCTTATTAAAATATCAAGACATGTGAGCCTTTTCAAGCGCATATTATTACATTTGTTTTTGTTAACATGACAAGGCCCGAAAGAAACTCAGTAGACTTTTGTAGATCAAGACAAAGGCACTGGAGGAGAAACCAGGATGCCTGTGCAATGTCACCCACAGTCATAAAGAAAACAGCAGGCTCCGAGGAGGAGCCTCCCTCTGCAGGCGCCCAGATGAGGAGCACAGTCAAGGGAGAAAGAACAGAGCTGGGGAGCCACTTCACCTTGAATACTGGCAGCCTGCAGCCCTTGAAGTCGTCCTGAGGGGGCCTATTTGCACGCTGGGGCTTTTGGTTACCTTGGTTACCTGGCCTAGGGAACGCTGGTGTCAGATCCAGTCTGTAGACAGGAGGATTGGAAGAGAAGATAAAATCCCGGACCCTGCGGGATTCACAGTGAACAAGGTGAAGGTGGCTGCTTGACTTGTGAGGGAAGAAATCCTAGAGCCGTTGAGAACACCACACATTCACTGCGGAAACATGCAGGGAGTGCTCTGCAGCGTACCTGTTCCAAGCAAGCATAAGAGAAGCAGAGGCCTGGCCCGCCAGCAGTCTGCTCTAGGCTGCCCTACTTTGATTTTCCTTCCTGTGTTGGAAACGGTCTTGTGCCGTATTTCGCCTCTTTCTAGGTTTGCGAGGTGAGAAGTTAGGATGGAGTTGCGTGTGTGGCATCCTGGGGCTGGTGGCCTCCCTCGGGGGCCCTTGCACCCTCCAGGCTCTCTGGTCAGCCATGGTGAGACTCGTTACTGAGTTCCAAAGCGGATCCTTCTAATTCCCTAACCGAGAAAGAAATCCACTGACCCTATGGAGCACGGGAGCGTTAGAGTGAAATGTTCAGAGGGATTGGGGGAAGGAGAGATTCCCTTGCTTACCTATCCTGACTAATGAGCATTAAGTAATTTTAATTGGTCTCAAGAAGCAGAGGAGAGTGTGAGTCCATGTAGGCCACATGGAGGCAATTATTATTCTCAGCAAAGAATTATCTATTGAGCACCTTCTTGGGTCAGATGCCAGGCCAGGTATTTTACAAATATATAATCTCCTACTTGAGGCAGGGAACTATATGTTACTCAAATTCAAGTACCTAATATAGTGACTGCATTTAGTACATATTTATGAAATGGATTAACTCCTTTTTAATTCTCACAATAACCTCACAGGTGCGTTAATCATCCCCTTAAGGAAAGGCAGAAGGCGAGGCTTGGAAATTTGCCTGAGTCCTTGCTTCAAACACGTTCTTTCCTTGGCTTTCAGGCTCCAGGCTTGATCCCCACCCCATCCCTCTTCTTGGGTCTCCCCCACTCCCATGTCTCCATTGCTCAGTGCCTAGCACCCTAAGTTTACTCCTTTGATGAGCCCGTTGAGTCCTGTGGCTTTGAGTGCTGAAAGCTCCCCATTTATGCTGCCAGCCTAGGCATCCGGCCCCCAACCCAAGCCTGGGTACATGACCGCTGCTCAGCAGCTCTTGTCTCTGGAGGCGTCCTGGACATTGATCTCAACATATTGAAAAGGAAACTTTGGATTATTTTCTCCTTGTGAAACCTACTATGTCACAAACTCACTGATGACCATTTTACCCTTCCTGTTGCTGGGACCCTAAACCAGAAATCTGTTTCTTGAATCTTATCTATCTTCTAGCAGCAGAACACACCCCATGTTGGCCCTCTTGTTGGGGCTCCCAATGCTCCCAATGTTGAGTGGAGCCTCTATTGTCTCCTGCTTGACTTATTAGAGCAACTAACTTGTCTCCTTGCCTGTCCCTGTCCCTGTCCCTCTAACGGTGTGTCTCGACTATACCCCTGTGGGCTCAAAATACCAAGTTCCCACCACTTCACGTACGAAATGTCCAATGTTTCAATAGTTTACAGGGTCCAACATGACTCTGCGCCATCTTTTCTTCCCTATTGGAACCACCACAGTTCCATCTTTCTTCTGGTTATTCCTGCTATGCAAAATATTCTTCTTCCAGAGATACATAAGGCTTACAAGCCCTTAATTTTTTTGGTGAGCTACACTTTCTCAGTGTGCTCTCAAGGACAATTTTACTTAGCAAATGACATAGAGAAAGAAATTGAAAGTGTTGGGAACTAAGGACTTGCCATTAACCCTACACCCTTGCACGTAGCTTCTTGAACACAAGGCAGACCAGACTGGTCAGATATTGCTTTGTAAAAGTCTGCATGCTGGTTGTACACAGTAGAAATGTGAAATGGTCCACAATAGATCAGAGTTTAAAAAAAGCAAGTCTGACTACTTGATACAGTGAACTTGAGAAGAGCTAACTTCTAGCGAGCACAAGGATATTTACGGGATTGTTTTGATGCAAAACTGGGACGTGGAGGTTAGGGAAGAATTCTCTCCATTGCCTCTCCCTAGCCTGTCACTTTCATGCCCTTCCAACTTTGTGTCCTCTTTCTTCTCAGTTTTCATCCAGGACCTTTATTCTTTTTCTTCCCCCTAGAAAGATGTATGTGATCCACTTCGTTAACTTGGAGAGGATAGGGGCAGAGGTAGAGCCGGAGAGACAAAGAACACAGCTGCTAATCTTGACAGCTGCTGCTTCTGTTACTGAAACTGGGAATTAACTGAATTGGAGAGATTGGATGGAATTAGCAAGCTGTCTGATGGATCCTCTGGGAACTGACTCCTGTGGAGCTGGTAGGGACAGGGGCTTGGGGAGGAGGGACAGCAAGGGAATCTCCCTGAAGACCTCATGGGTGAGCATTTGCCTTGGTTCAGCTGAGGCTGCAGTCAGCTCTCCCTTGAGCTGAGGGGGCTTCGTTTCCCCAGCCTTGCCCTTTCTGAGAATCATTACCTACCTCCTTCATGAGCAGGCATCTTCCTTCTTTTCTTTCTATCACCTGTGGTAAAGTAGTTATCTTGATCAGGGAAGCATGAAGGGCTCTGACATTTTAATTATCATCTGTCTCCTTGAACAACAAGAATAAGAGGAAAAACAAATCCCCTAAGAGTTACCTGCTGGCGGGTTTTACCAGGTCTCGTTTTCTCTACCTCTCATTGTACAGTTAAGCGGGTCTGCGCTGGGAGTTATGGGAGGAGGATCTCCTAAAATGCTCAGCTGAGTGTAGCTGACAGCACGGAGTGGAGGTGGACTTCAGGAGGCTGGTCCAGGAGGGTAGCAGCTTCCTGGTGCTCTCTCTCTCTCTCTCTCTCTCTCTCTCTCTCTCTCTCTCTCTCTCTCTCTCTCTCTCTCTCTGTCTCAAGTACTTTAGGGATCCTAAGATCATGACATAACTTATCTTTGCCTCTCCTAATCTGAAAACAGGGCTAAGACAACAGCACTAGTTTGAAGTGAGCATTAAATGCATGTGTAGAATGCATATAACGCGTGTATAGCACAGTCAGATAGCTTGTCAGTGCCCAGACCAAGGTAGCAGGTGAATTTGGGTGAGCTATGCTTTATTTTATTGATTTTTATATCTTTTTTCCATTTTCCCCCATCTCTATAGTCAGCAGAATAATGTCTTCACCAAGGTATCCGCACGCTAATCCTGCAACTGTGACTATGTTGTTATGGGGCCAAAGGGAATCAAGGTTGAGGATGAAATCACGGTTACTAATTGCTGACTTTATTGTGGATAATTCAGCAAGGCCTGCTGTAATCACAGGATCATTCCAAGCACAGAAGGGAGGCAGAAGGCAAGATGTGAGCACCGCTAGGTGAGGTCTCAAGCCCCTGCATCTGGCTTGGAAGACGGAGGAAGAGGATCCCAGGTAAGGAATGTGGGCAACTTCTGGAAGCTGACAAAGGCAAGCCAATGGATTATTCCCTGAAGCCTCCAAAAGAATGAAATCATAGTAATTCCTTGATTGTAGAAACTTGTTTTATACTTCTGACCGCCTCAAAATTCATGTTACTTTGAGTCACTAGGTTGACTCTCATTTGTTCTAGCAGCAACAGGAAACTAAGCCTATTCTACCCTGTCTGGTCTCTACAAACCCATATGTAAGCAAGGTTCTCACTTAACGGGCACAAGAGTCAGCACATGTGCACAGAGGCCCTGCTGTGCACAGACCTTGTTCCAGGACCTCGAGGAGAATGGAAGGACCTCAAGTCCATCTACAGGGACTAAGTTCATTGAATTAGAGAACATGAACACAGACATGAGATTCATGATGCAAGGGGTTTAGCAGGATCTGGAGGGAGGGATGACGCTCACTATAGGGTGTACGTCGGATGCTCTGCCAGGACCTGGTTAGCCACAGGCTTGATGTTCATATGAAGAAACGTTGGTGTTTCCAGACGTCCACATGAGGAAATGCAGCCAGTTTGACTTTGTGCCTTTGTGACCAATAGACAGGCAGCAGGGTGGAGTGAGGATGCTCCATTGCTCCTTGGTGATTAGCCCTGTGATGTGACTTTGTCTTCTTCATCTGTAAAGCATGAAAAACCAAAAGAGAAGTTTTATGAAGTTAAGTCACGCATGACCTATGAAAGTACTGTGCAAATGATAGAGAAACATTTTTAAAATATTGTTTTCCTCTACTCTCTCTTGTAAAATCTGGTACCCTGTATCCCACTGGGATCCTCAAGGGTTAAGTCTAAAAGCTAATACATGTAACCTCTGGCTTAATCCCGAGACCGCTAGATAAAGACCCAGTTCCTTTTAATTATTTTTTGAATTTTATCTTAAAGAGTATAAACAAAAACAAAGGCATAAACACATAAAAACAAAGATAGGAGCATACAACAATGCACATGGTATAGATTTTGAAAACAAGAATAGCAAATTGACAATAATTGTTATATTATGTATTTTTATCATCAAATCTGTTGCTCAGATTAACAAGTATAGGTATGCGAGACTGGACAAATAACTGAACATAAGCACTTGCTTTCAATATTATAAGCAAATAGCAAATATCTCTGCAAACATCAGAATAGTTCTGGGAAAAAATACTTCCAGTTTCACAGAGTATACCTACATAGCATGTAAAGGAAGAGGAAGGACTTTTGTGACCCTGTCTAGATAGTGCTGACTTCATAAACATCGGGGCTCTGTATGGGGGATTTGTAGCCTCAGGCTTGGTCTTGACGTGGACATAGAGGTAAATTCCGTGTCTAGATCCCAAGGCAGTGTCTGGTATGACACTACTTCTATTTCCTCCTTGTCTGTGACCCAAATCTTCATGGGCCCCAGCGGATACTGTTGGACCTTTCTGGTGGCCCCAGCCCACCCTACAAGGCCCTAATGAATAACAAGGGCATTGACACCCACAGAGAGGCCTTGGCAAGCTGGAAAGCAATGGCTCTCAAAGTGTGACACAGGTATTACAGCAGCAATACCTGTAAAAAGGCAGTTGTCTGCTTCCTCCCCATACCTACTACCAAGTCAGAAGTTCTGAACATGAGGCCCACCCCTGTGTTTCCTCTGGTCTGCTGGAGCGTTCTGAGGCCTGCTGCAGTGCAGGTGCCGCTGCTGTCCTGTTATTTATTTCACCCTGCTCAGTGTCCTGACACTGATTCCTCATCTTGGAGAACAGAGCTTTTCCCTTTGGGTTTCTGGTTATGTAGATCAAGATTCTAGGTTTCCTGCCACTGAGAGCCCAATGGCCTCAGGCATCCTTAATCCCCAGAAGATCAGGTGGTCGCTCTCCTGAGGGAAGGTTCATAAACGCTATGCGCAGAGCCGCTTCAGTACCAGCTTCTCTATCCTCCACCATCACTTTATCCATCTACTTGTTCATGTTGGTCTGTGTCATACAGCAAACACTGAACAAGATGTTAGAATAACGAGATCGAGAGTTTGACTAGCTGTTTTGAGGTTTCACCTCTGTGAACATAAAATGAAGTGATAGATCAAATGTATAGGTTGGCTGGGTGTGGTAGCGCATGCCTGTAATCCTAGCACGTGGGAGACCAAGGCAGGAGAAGGGCAAGTTAAAGCCAGCCCGGCCTTAGTACCTTAGCACCTTGGCAAGAACTTGTCTTGATACAAGGATGTAAATGTGGTGGGGAGGGTGGGGAGTAGCTCAGCTCCTCACAGCAGGCACAGACCGCGGGCTTGACTCACCCAGCAAACACCTGTTCCATTTCCTGTCGTTTCCTCTCCGTGACTCTGCACGCTTTGACAGCTAGAGCCAGGCATTGGCCACGTGACTTTGCACCTCAGAAACTTCCAAAGTGACTGTGTTACTTATCCAACCAAGGACTCACTTCCTGGACTGAGTTGATAGTTCTCACCTGTGCTTCAGACACACCCTATAAACTTGTTGATCCCCAAATATGCCCTCCATATCTGTCTCCCCCTATAGGAATCCTCATCTTTCTTATAAAAACCTCCACAAACTATTTCAGGTGCCAGTTGTTCTGTGAAGCCCCTCTTAATCTCCTTAACTGAATTGCAGTATGGCATTTTCATATTTCCTCTCTAAGCTTTTGTGGCTTTGGAATATACATTTGCCCCAGAGTCCTTGCAGGACCTGACAGAAATCAAGGATTATCTAGCAACTTTGGGTAGCAAGCATATTAGGTGGTTATAGAATTTAAATAAGGAAGAAACCAAAAATACAGAACTGTATACAAGCTCCTGTAGGTATAAAGATAGCAAATAAATCTTCAGAAAAGGAGGAAAGGTCTCCAGTAATGAGACACCAAAGACAGGAGATTTTTTGCAAAGTGAGCAGCATTGGGTACATTTGCCATCAGTTTTGGTTAAGCTACTTTTTCTGTTCAGGAAGGTAACTGGAGCGAATGAGGTGGGTGAGGTGTGAAATCCCAGAGACCCAAGAGCGCGGGCCCCTTGCTGCTCAAGGGGCCAAGCGCCTCCGTGGAGTTTCAGTGTAGGGACATACATGTGCTGCATGTTAACCAGGCTTTGCAGTTGTGTAAGGGGAACCAGAACCACTGGCTTTCAACTAAAGTTGACTTATTTTTAAAGCTAGCATTTTGTCCATCCTTTTGACAAATTACTGATGGGTTTAACTAGCCAGTGCGGTGGGCTCACGAGCTCTCTCATTCTTAATTATCCCAGTGCTCATGGACACCAGTGTGTGGTGTGTTGTCCTTTATCAGAAGTGCAAGTGTGTCACCCTTACTCCAATGAAGCTTGACACAGGAATTGATGGGCTTCCTTGCTGACCTTGACTTCAGAAAGCACAACATTTCAAAGCCAAGAGCCAGTGAATGGTTCGGTTCTCCTTACCACCTGTGCAGGGATATTTATTTCTTGATTGTGGCCAATCATATAATCTGTGATCCTGGTAGAGAGATACCTAATAGGTTTGCTTAACTTTAATGATATGAATTTTAAGACAGTTATGTTAGATTAACGACTTAGCAAGCGGCATTGTATATTAACAGGTGATATTTTTACTAGACTTCAAAGTAGAGCGATAAGATAGAATTACTGCTATTTTCACTTGTGGTTGGGCTTTGTTTTTAAACCAATAGTTTGTAAGAATTAATTGTTCTGTAAGATGCACACCACCACCACCAGAAATGGTAGTGTTCTCTCCCTCTCTCTGTCTCTCTCTCTAACTCTCCATTGTACATGAGGACATGGGGGGTCTGTTTTTCTGAGACTGGTTTTCCTTCTGTTCCTTTGATAGACTTTCCTGGAGATCAAAGGAAACACTGATGCCTCTTGTATCCTAAGTAATAGGGATAATACAATTTTCACATTGATGGCTGTAAATATGAATTAACACAATCTTTGTAAAGGAGTAGGGAAATTTTTGTTTAAAATGTTACATAAGAATGTTTATCCCTATGAGAGTTCTAGATTATGTTTATTGAAATATCAATGAGAAGCCATATAGGGCTTATGAAAATAAATGTTACTTTAAATTCTGGTCTGTTTATTTTTCCCAGATAAATTACTTCTCTACAAAGAATGTTACTGGACAAAAAAGTGAAAGTAGGCCGAGAAGCACTGTGGGAATTAATAAGAGCCCAGAGTGCGCTTAACAGAAGATATCCTCTGTGTTTCCAGAATATTCACAAGCAAATCAATCCAATGTTCTATAAAATGCTCTCATGTGGTATTTAGCTTTTGGAGGATTTCTACATAGTAAATATGTTCTGATTATTTTAGTGAAATTGTCTACTTATATAA